>CM062292.1:450125878-450290450 GCA_031216915.1 Pictodentalium vernedei
CTTTTTGTGGGATTTGAATAAATAAACTCAATAAAATATAAACCTTCTGCTTTTTATTTTTCTAAATTCTGACCACTTTCACCACATTATCACATATGCATGTATAATTCACATCATTTAAGGAGTTTTCCAAGTAAATACAAAATAATGATGTACAGTGTACTGTACTGATACACTCATTAAACTTGATGATCTCTATTTCCCAACAATCGGGTCGGCAGGTCCAAATTGCCAAAACCGACAGTGAGTCTTTGGGCTGTGTATTGTGTGATCTTACATGAGATTACATTATTTCCTTGTGATCTCATGTTATGTCACTTATGTGCATGGTCAAAGTTGAACCACAGTTTAGTAGAGTAGCCTGAGTAGTGAGTAGACAATACTGTGTCGGTATATAATTTGCAAAACCGATCTAAAATATTATGTATCCCATTCAGTAAGGTATAATTGCCAATTATGCTTTGCAGAATAAGATACATCACATTTTACATTGGCTTTCAATTAATTGGTATCCGTTGACCTTTTAAATCATTTGACAGACAGTGTTACAAAATGACAGACAGAGAGGTGAGACAGCCTGTCATTTTGACAGACACTCAATTTAAAATTATTTCCAGGCTTGTTCTGAAACACATCATTCATAATAGTTCATTCATAAAATAATCATCAACATAATCTAAGTCTTTTTTATTGGATCCATTAATAATGACGAAAAAGAAACTCTGCTTACTTGGTGTCAATTAGAAGGTATGTTATGAATAACAGTAATCCACTTGCACTGGCAATCAAAGCAAAAGGATTTATTCTTGGTAACAAAAGTCGACTTAAACCTGGTACAACATGACAGACACTGAAAAATGAGATATAAAAAATAATGAGTTTCGATTATTTAAAAAATGTAAATTTGTATTGTTCTCTAGAAGCTATTTTGTGACAACTATTTTACACATACAGTAGAACCTGTCTTGAGAGACCATCCTTTTTGCCTCCTGAACCGGCGTACCTGATGGCAGAAGAAGAGTTTAAGCGGCTAAGCTTGATTAAATTTTGAAAACATCTTGAAGGTTCTAAAATTTCCAAATCACCACAACTCAAATTGAATCAAATCATTGAGACAATATTTAGAATCGAATGGAATTTCAAAGCTTCACTACAACACCCCTGTTCTCTTTAGAAACTGTCCAGTCATGATTAGCCATTGTGTAGAAATATCTGACCTTAAACACCAATAAATAAATAAATAATCAGTCAGCTCTGAATTTCAGAAATATTAAATCATTTTTACAGTACCATGTTTTATTCAATGACTCATGTATATACAGTGGAACCCTGTTAATTGAATAGCCACTTTGCCAATGAAAATTATTCAATTAACAGGAGTATTCAATTAACAGGGATTGTGTCATTTCCTGTATTCTAGAGATAAACTTAGCATTTATTCTATTATATCTTGTTTGACAGAGCTCTATGAGCTCTGTCAAACAATATATAATAGATTAAATGCATGTATTAGATGTGCTGAGCCAAAAAGGTCTATAAACAAAGGAAAATTGGGGAGAGTCAGGGTAATTTCTCGACAGGTTACAAGATTTTTTATTCAATTAACAGGAGTTTACTCTATAAGCAAAATTCAATTAACAGGTCAAATTTGTACTGGAGATATGGTAAATGGTTTTGTGTTGGAAAATTATATTCATTTAACAGGGATATACAATTAAAAGATATCCAATTAAGTGGGCTCCACTGTACTATGAATAAGCAATATCTGCTGAAAATCACAAAACATGATTGGGTTCACAAACTATCAAAGCATAAAACATGCTAGTCGCTATCACTTGGGGCCAAACAGAACTATAACTGTTAAATAAATTAATTTGCAATCATTTTATTTCTATAAACCTAGAAGAAAATGGTCTATAACATTTATAATAAAAAAAATACAATTTAATAATGAATCAGATGAAATCAGTTAATTTACTGACGTTCTCATTCCTGTTGATATTTGGTACAGTGGAATCCTGTTAATTGAATAGCCACTTTGCTAATGTAAATTATTCAGTTAACAGGAGTATTCAATTAACAGGGATTGTGTCACCTGTATTCTAGAGATAAACTTAGTATTTATTCCATTATATCTTGTTTGACAGAGCTCTATGAGCTCTGTCAAACAAGATTTAATAGATTAAATGCCCATATTGGATGTACTCAGGCCAAATAGGTCTAAAAACAAAGGAAAACTGGTTAGTGTAGGGTAATTTCTCGACAGGTTACAAGATCTTTTATTCAATTAACAGGAGTTTACTCTACAGCCTATATTCAATTATCAGGTCAAATTTGTGCTGGAGGTATGGTAAATGGTTTTGTGTTGGGAAATTATATTCAATTAACAGGGTTATTCAGTTAAGAGATATCCAATTAAGTGGGCTCCTCTGTATTAAAAGAAACTAAAGTCCAGAAATATTCATACAATTTTCAAAAATAGCAGTTTCAAAAAAAATACACACCCACTGAAACAAAACTGTGTAGGAGGGTTGCATTCTATGAAGAACCCAGAAGGCTTCGAGATTTGAAGACACTCCAGGTTCCATTTCAACACAAGATAAGCCTGTAGGTTTTTGAAATCAAATAAAACATTTTTTTATTAACATAATATTTCAAAAGCGTGTATGTGAGAAAAGGAGTAAAGAAAAAAAAATAATTAAATTTGAAAAGAAAGTGAAGCTTCAGCGCATTCTCAAGAAAAAAAAACTTGAATGAGGTATATCATCACTGGTTCCATAAAAACCAAGTAAATGCTCCCTATGAACTATTTGGTGCAATAGCACAGTTCATTGAACTATCAAATGGCCTTTTTTAAATATCCACAGCTAATATTAGTATCAAGTCAACAGGCCTGGCATGTTACAACCGATAATGTTACAACGCCGCATAATGTTACACCAATGCATAATGTTACAAACAAGAGGCCCCAAGGGGCCTGAGGGCGCTCACCTGACATGGTAGCTAAATATCAACCCAGAGAATTGATTTCAACAAGTTGCATCTGCTCCTCCTAAGAAAAGCTTATACCAAATATCCAAAGATTCTGACCAGTGGAACTAAAAAAAAAAGAAGATTTTTAAAGAATTTTCCTCATATTGAACTAAGTTATAATTCGGGCTCCCACAGTGAGTCCAAATATGGACCTAGGGACTTGGCTTGAACAAAGTTGAATCTCACTCCCTAAGCATGGTGCATACCAAATATCAAAAGATTCTGCCTGCTGGATCTTGAGAAGATTTTTAAAGAAAATTCCTCATTTTGAACTAAGTTACAATTCAAGCTCCCACAGTGAGTCCAAATATGAACCTAGGGACTTGGCTTGAACAAACTTGAATCTCACCCCTAAGCATGGTGCATAACAAATATCAAAAGATTCTGCCTGCTGGATCTTGAAAAGAAGATTTTCAAAGAAATTTGCCTGAAATGCATTAAGTTCAAAATCGAGCTTCTATAGTGAGCCCAAATATGAATCTAGGAAGCCGATTTGAACAAACTTGAATCAGATCCACCCCACAATGTTGCATACCAAATATCAAAAGATTCTGCCTGCTGAATCTGGAGAAAAAGATTTTTTAAGAAATTTGCCTGAAATGCACTAAGTTCAAATTCGGGCTTCTATAGTGAGCCCAAATATGAATCCAGGGGCCAATTTGAACAAATTTGAATCAGATCCACCCCACAATGTTGCATACCAAATATCAAAACATTCTGCCTGCTAGATCTGGAGAAGAAGATTTTTTAAGAAATTTGCCTGAAATGCACTAAGTTCAAATTCGAGCTTCTATAGTAAGCCCAAATATGAATCCAGGGGGCCGATTTGAACAAACTTGAATCAGATCCACCCCTCAATGTTGCATACCAAATATCAAAAGATTCTGCCTGCTGAATCTGGAGAAGAAGATTTTTGAAGAAATTTGCCTGAAATGCACTAAGTTCGAATTCGAGCTTCTATAGTGAGCCCAAATATGAATCCAAGGGGCCGATTTGAACAAACTTGAATCAGATCCATCCCTCAATGTTGCATACCAAATATCAAAAGATTCTGCCTGCTGGATCTGGAGAAGAAAATTTTTTAAGAAATTTGCCTGAAATGCTCGAAGATCGAACTCAAGCTTCTATACTGAGCCCAAATATAAACCCAGAGGGCCTATTTGAACAAACTTGAATCAGATCCACCCCACAATGTCGCATAACAAATAACAAAAGATTCTGCCTGCTGGATCTAGAGAAGAAGATTTTTTAAGAAGTTTGCCTGAAATGCACTAAGTTCGAATTTGGGCTTCTATAGTGAGCCCAAATATGAATCCAGGGGGGCCGATTTGAACAAACTTGAATCAGATCCACCCCACAATGTTGCATACCAAATATCAAAAGATTCTGCCTGTTGGATCTGGAGAAGAAGATTTTTTAAGAAATTTGCCTGAAATGCACTAAGTTCGAATTCGAGCTTCTATACTGAGCCCAAATATAAACCCATGTGGCTGATTTGAACAAACTTGAATCAGAACTACCCCACAATGTTGCATGCCAAATATCAAAAGATTCTGCCTGCTCGATCTGAAGAAGAAGATTTTTTAAGAAATTTGCCTGAAATGCACTAAGATCGAATTCGGGCTTCTATAGTGAGCCCAAATATGAATCCAGGGAGCCGATTTGAACAAACTTGAATCAGATCCACCCCACAATATTGCATACCAAATATCAAACAATTCTGCCTGCTGGATCTGGAGAAGAAGATTTTTTAAGAAATTTGCCTGAAATGCACTAAGTTCGAAATCGGGCTCCTGTACTGAGCCCAAATATGAACCCAGGGGGCCGATTTGAACAAACTTGAATCAGATCCACCCTACAATGTTGCATACCAAATATCAAAAGATTCTGCCTGCTGGATCTGGAGAAGAAGATTTTTTAATCTTTTTCCCATTGCCTACAGTGTTAAAAAGTGCTGACTCAGCACTTTTTCAAAGTCCTGAAAAAAGTACCTTGTGATCAAACCGATAGGGATTTTTTTTAACCACTCTATTCTACTAGATAAAAGTAAGATTTATACAAAATAAGAATTCCCTGTGCCGTGTAGTTTTGGAGATATGGCAGTTTTAAGGTTTTTCCTATTTTTAGCTCCCGAGGTTCCCACGGGGCAATGAGAAAATTTTTTTTTGCATCAATCAACTACTTATGACCCATTATCACCTCATATCAAATTTGGTTCAAATCGACCTGACGGTTCTGAAAATAGAAATTTTAGGCGTGGCCAAAATTTTTGCCCCTCCCATAACGAAGGCAAATAATGCCCGACAAACTTCTCTTGAACACACTTGAGTCTACACCTCAAAAGGAAGCTGCATACCAAATATCAAGTTTCTCCTATTGCTGGTTCTTGAGAAGAAGATTTTTTAAGAAATGGAGCATTTTTGCCCCATCCATCTGCTCAATATGAGCTGAAACCTAATTTGACAAAAAATCAAAATGCCCTTATATAGCCCCTACTCACATGAAATTTCATTAATATGCGGCCAGTGGTTTGGGAGAAAAAGGCCCAAACACCATCTTCACGCCGGACGACGGACGACGGACGAAAAGTGATCAGAAAAGCTCACCCTGACTTTCAGTCAGGTGAGCTAAAAATGTAGTAAACAAAACCGATACTGTTATAAACTCCGCATAATGTTATAACTGTTTTCAACCCGTTATGTTATAAAAATCAACGCATAATGTTATAACTTTTTTCAACCTCTTATGTTACAACAAATTAACCGATAATGTTATAACTTCTGTATACTAATTCCAGTTACAGCTATTGCAGATGGACTTTACCACTTACCATTTATTGCCGCATAAAGGTATGTAAAATTTATACTAAAGGTTTCTGCTCTGCTTAATGCGAGGAGACCCCCCCCCCCCCCCCCCAACTCCCGGGGATTTATCATAGAATGACCCAGTCATGTTACATAGATGCGGATTATCCTGGTAACTCTGTGAGACGGCTAGACTGCCTCTCCCACACCTCCGGACCTTGGTAAGGTCCGGAGGTGTGGGAGGGGCAGTGTGGCCACATTACAGAGACCACTAACATAGCAGTGATCTGAAAACCTGTGGGTTTTAGGAATAGGCTGTTGTGGTAATCATTATTTTCTAAGGCGAGGCGGGCTATTTTTCGCCCTCCTCAATTTTTTTAAGGCGAGCAGTAGGCGAGCAAATAAACCACTCTCCTGAAAATGCCAGGCCTGAGTCAATACATTGTTGGTGTATTTAATAATATACAAGGCAGCCATCTAAAATAATATGATTATATTATATGAATGGTAAATCGATTGGTGCTAGAAAAATATGCATCATAACAAAATCATATCAGGTGAACGAACCCTCATTGGAACGATCTCAATGTGATGGTTTTGTTGAAATTTAAAAAAAAAAATGTTTTTTAATTGTAAATTCCATGAGCGGGGGCAGATGATTTTTTAGGTAAAAAATGAACCCTTTACCTAACATGAAAAGCAGACAACACTTGCAAACAAAATTCTTGAATAACTAATTTTTTGTCTCAAAAATATAGGTTATGGCCCGTCTTTGGAACGAACTCAATGAGCTCGTTCCAAAGAGGGGTCGTAACCTATGTTTTTGAGACAAAAAATGAAAAAAAATAATGAAAATTATTTGGTGATTTTTGTGAATAGCACTGGCCAGTTTTGACCGTTATGCTGGGTAAAGGGTTAAAGAGTATAAAAAATGTGGAACTCTCTATATATTCAAAGACCTGATATTAGTAATTCACCTTTCACTCATGTCAGTCATGTGTTCTTGAAGCCAGCTGGAACTAGATGCTGCTATGACATGATTCATTGCCTCATTCTCCACACCATATGTTACCGTCATATGTACGACATATCCAAAGAAGGAACCCAGTAACAATCTGCCACTAGAAATAAAACAAAATATACATGCAGCCCAATGAGATAGAAATATATGAGTTATTCATTTATTTATTTATTTATTTAAGGTCACATACTTCTGCACAATGGCTAATCGTGGCCACAACATGGAGATAAAGTCATGGTCAGTCAATTGTTTTATGCCCCATGTTGCCTATTTTAGAGAACTTGCACCCCAAGCATTAGTGACTGGGTCCTATTTTACCAGTTAAATGGTGCTTGTTTACCAGAGTAAACAAGCACTACCTAACTTTGTAGGATTCCCACAGGGGAATCTAAGAGGTGAAATTCTTTAAAATAAACGGTCTTTGTTACAAGCTGATCACCCTTTTCTTGATTTGTTGCCATTTCAAGTCATGGCTGCTGTTGAGCACACAAAAATTGATGTGAAAACATTTTTTTAAATCCATTTCAAAGAAATTCATCACCGAAGAAGAGAGGGCAGTGCTTGAAGGGTTTCGGTCAATTCAGTGGAACTTAAGTCACCACAAAAGGTTCCTTCTTAAATTATGTGGAAAAATTCTTTCAAAAGGTTCCTTCCTTAATTTCATGGACAAATTCTTTAACCCTTTACCTAACATGAAAAGCAGACGACACTTGCAAACAAAATTCTTGAATAACTATTTTTTTTCATTCTTTTGTCTCAAAAACTTAGGTTATAACCCCTCACTGGAACGAGCTCGATGAGCTCGTTCCAATGAGGGGTCATAACCTATGTTTTTGAGACAAAAAATGAAAAAAATAATGAAAATTAATTTGCGATTTTGTGAGAATAGCGCTGGCCGGTTTTGGCCGTTACGTTGGGTAGAGGGTTAACACGCTGAGTATTTTTTAAGAATATTTTTCATGAAGTCTATTCATTGTGGCTCTGATGTAGCAATGACGAGATTTGATTAAAAATAAAAGGCCACTTGGCAACAAGCCCCCCCCCCCCAAACCTCCCCCCCCCCTCCCCCCACCCTAAAAAAAAAGTGTGCAATTTGAGGTATTTGAAACAAATTGAATTTTTCAAAGTCGAAAATGCGTCATAACTCTGGCAAAAAATGCCAGACCAAATCCTGATTTGAACTTGACCTTTATTTTATGTTGATACACCTACATACCACATTTTTATTTCATTTGGTCAATAACAACTAAAGTTATCATCGGGAAACAAAAAAAGAGGATTTTTCGAAGTCGAAAAAAGGGCATAACTCTGGCAAAAATGTTGGTCCACACCTCGATTCAAACTTTACCTGTATTTTATGTTGAAACACCTACATACCAAATTTCATTTCATTTGGCCATCTATAACTAAAGTTATCATCGGGAAACCACAGTGGGACGGACAGTCAGCCAGACGCACGTACACATGCAGACAACAGACACCAACTATATTAATAGTCCCTCAAAAAGTTTTTTGGGGAAACAAAAAATCAACTGGGAAATCACCAGGGAAAAGTTGACAATGGAAAAATTACTTAAAAGTCTCCAATTTATTCACCTTCCAGTGGCAAGGGAGTTATCCTGGGTGGGAATATCCACTCCCATCATGCATGGAGTTAAGCCTTTACTTAACAAAATGCCTGCATCTGCCTGCATAATATATAAATTGAGCAGATAAAAAATACTATGTTTCAAAAAATTTCAACAAAACCATATCATGTGGCCCCCTCACTGGAATGAGCTATTCAAGCTCATTCCAATGAGGGGTCACATGATATGGTTTTGTTGAAATTTTTAAAAAAATTATCAAAACAAGAGAGGAATTGCAAAGCATGCGCCAATGTGCCTGACCCGTCAGAAGTTTTTGAAGTCAAAAGAGTGAAAAGGGGCCATAACTCTGGAAAAAAGTATGGTAGAAACTTGTGCTACACGGGTATTGTTTCCCCATGATGCTTTATCACAACTCCAAATATCATTCAAATCGGAGTAGCAGTGGCTGAGATACAAGGGAAAATGTTGGTACAGACGGACAGAGGTCTCCACTAGATACTCCCTCGACTGTTCAAGTCGGGGGCAAAATAATAAATTTTGAAAATGTTTGCATTGGGTAAAGGGTTAACCCTTAAAGGCCTGGAAATTTGTATTAATCTTGGATTTACTTAAGTCTATTTAAGTCTACCTTCTGTGGCTTTGCAGTTGTTTCAAGTCAAGTCTTGCCTGCCAACAGAGGCAGCCAAAAACGTACATAGAAACAACTGACAAAGTACTTAGAAAACAAGTTTTGAGTTTACCCAAACAATGCATGCTGGGGCACCTGTTCCTTTGAATTAAAAAATTATCAGTCAGAATTAGGCCCTTAACCCTTTACCTAACATGAAAAGCAGACGACTCTTGCAAACAAAATTCTTGAATAACTATTTTTTGTTTTTTTTGTGTCAAAAACACAGGTTATGACCCCTCATTGCAACAAGCTCAAAGAGCCCGTTCCAAAGAGGGGCAATAACATGTTTTTGAGATAGAAAATGAAAAAATAATGAAAATTAATTGGCCACTTTTGTGAATAGCACTGCCCAGTTTTGGCCGTTACATTGGGTAAAGGGTTAAGTTTTAAACCCTTCACTATATTGTCATAGATACTTTTAGGCCTAAAGAAATTAAAACTCTGTTTCTCAGGCCCTCCTGCATGGTCGTTTTGGCTGCCCCATACTCTCTTTTTATAACCAATGCAAACTTAAAAAAATAACTAGATATCACGGAGATGGAATCCATCTCTGCGGGCCCCGCAGCAACTAACCGATGTTAGGTATAAACTGATGTGAACCGTAATACTAAAATATTTCAAGCAATAGGTAAAATCTGATTAAAATCCCTTCCAGGACACGAACTTGTCAGAAAAAAAAACAAATTCTGAATAATTTGAGCTTGAGGTCAAACTTCAAGGTCAAAGCATGGCAACCTTGGTATGCGACGCGTCGTCTTCAGATAATCTACCCACATACCAAGTATCAAAACCCTATCTATTAAGGGAAAAAAGTTACAGCCCGGACACGAACTTGTCAGAAAAAAAAAAAAAAATCTGAATAATTTGACCTTGAGGTCAAAGTTCAAGGTCAAAGCATGGCAACCTTGGTACGTGACACGTCGTCTTGAGATAATCTATCCACATACCAAATATCAAAACCCTATCTATTAAGAGAAAAAAGTTACAGCCCGGACACGAACTTGTCAGAAAAGAAACCTGAATTCGGAATAATTTGACCTTGAGGTCAAAGTTCAAGGTCAAAGCATGGCAACCGTGGTATGCGAAACATCGTCTAGAGATAATCTACCCACATACCAAATATCAAAACCCTATCTATTAAGGGAAAAAAGTTACAGCCCGGACACGAACTTGTCAGAAAAGAACCCCGAATTCGGAATAATTTGACCTTGACGTCAAACTTCAAGGTCAAAGCATGGCAACCTTGGTACGCGACACGTCGTCTTGAGATTATCTATCCACATACCAAATATCAAAACCCTATCTATTAAGGGAAAAAAGTCACAGCCCGGACACGAACTTGTCAGAAAAGAACCCCAAATTCAGAATCATTTGACCTTGAGGTCAAAGATCAAGGTCAAAGCATGGCACCTGTGGTACGTGACACATCGTCTTGAGATAATATACCCACATGTCAAATATCAAAACCTTATCTATTAAGAGAGAAGGATTACGGACGGACGCACGGATGCACGGACAGAGCGATCACTATAGGGCGTCCGCCTCTCGGCGGGGCCCTAATAATTAAATGGTTTATGTCCGATATTTTACTCAAGTTAATAAAATTGATAAATTTGTTCCTTGAGTGCAACAAGGCTTTGCAATGCTTTAGTATTGCAAAGTCTTGTTGCACTCAAGGTATGAAAGAACACTACCATGGATGTTATTCTGTAGATTATGAGGCCTAAAACATACATCCCACTTCTCCATTAGACTCCCAGTGAATCTTATTCTTTTAGACTGGTATTTTGGGCATTCTAGAAGAAAGTGTTCCAGGGTCTCCACCACGTCCAAATTACACATCTGGCTCTCCTTTTCACTGTTTTTCCCAATTTGTCCCCCCTCTGCTCCAGGGGCCGCGACCTCAGCTTGAACAACAGTGACACCCCAAAGGTGACATCAAGGTACTCTTCAAAACCAGGTTAGTCTTTATCACACAAGCCACCCAAAGACCTCTTTGATTTGACCTCTCTCGCCAATTAAGGTTACCAAACTCCATGACTCTTTCTCTGACAGTTTTTTTTACCCTGGGTTTCCCCTACATCTAAGTCCGAGATCTCCAAAGAGTAGTTCTCTATTAGCTCCCTCACTTGGACCATCCACCCTGTCTTGGTATTTGAGTTGAAAATACTCTGGAACAATACTTTACACCGTCGGCTGTCGGGGAGATTTACCAAATAATTAAGATAACCGAATTTCAATAAGTCTATCCTGTCCTTGATCCTCATCCACCCAAACTCACCCCTGACTGCTTCTAGTGCTTGCTGCGGCATTACTCGACCCTGTTATCCATAAGGTTGACCATTTAGACTTTTCAAATGTGACAGACATCAAAGACAATGAAAGCATCATCATCGGTTACTTCAAAGAAATTATTCTATGGCGACATTAAAGTAATCCTAAAGCACGATTTTCTTTATGATTACTTTGATATCACCGCAGAATAATTGTACGATGACATGTTTATCTTTGCGATCTTGGGGATTGGATCAGTTTAAATGCGAATTTCTCCCATCTGATTGTGATGTCACCCAATTGTTGATGTGTCCCAGTACTGGTTTCGGTGGGACAGGCTATGTCCTATCCCGGTACCGGTTGTGTTGGTACCAGCGGCACTTTGACATGCTTGCTCTATAACCTATATTCAATAAACAGGTCAAATTTGTACTGGAGGTATGGTAAATAGTTTTGTGTTGGGAAATTATATTCAATTAACAGGGTTATTCAGTTAAGAGATATCCAATTAGGTGGGCTCTACTGTAATATTGGAAAAGACACTGCAAGGCAATAAAAACGCCCAAAGAGGGATTCAATTTCAGTGAGGGATTGCTTGGGAATCCAAACAATTTTTTTTTATTAAGAATAATAACTTACGTGTGAATATCAGGTTGTTCAAACATGCGTTCAATGCTACAAAAAAATATAAGAAATGTACAGATTCAAATAATAAGCAAACTTATGTTATTCATAAATGTGCAAAAAAAAGTTTCATTTTTTATCTGTTTATGTCACTTTCCGGGTTCAATAATTTTCTTAAGATATGAGCAAAAGCAGGACTGCACAAAATCATAGTGTGGCACACTGAAGAAAGGGTCACTGGTGAAATGTTTTAGGCACCCCTTTGCAAAGTATTTTTTAACATTATCACTGGGTGACAAAATGTCGCCCAGTGATGAATATTTGTCTCCCTGTAACAGTAGTTTTCAAGGTACTGGGCAACAAGGTATTTTTGTACAAAATAAATGCTACCAAAGCTTTCTCTGTTACAGTAGAGTTTTTTTATGTTGTAGTGTACAAGTAATGAAGTGAATTGTGAATGTAGAACACTGGTTGTTGAATTTTTAAATTCAAACTCAAACATGGATGATGTTTTTGTACATGTAAGAGTGTGCGATTTCATTTTGTTATTTGTACAGTAGAACCTGTCTTGAGAGACTGCCCTTTGGGCCACACAAAAGTGGTCTCTCAAGACAGGTGGTCTCTCATAACAGGTTTCAGGTTTTCTCAAGTCAGTGAATAACCAACCACAAAATTCAGAAATGGAGAAGAATGGATTTTTGTAATTACTTTGTAGTTCTTTTTTATGAAGTTTTTGTAACAAATTGAAATGGACTGTTATAAAAATTATAAAAATAAATTAGTGTTGAAAATCTTCAATGAAGATTTTCAACACTAATTTATTTTTATAATTTTTATAACAGTCCATTTCAATTTGTTACAAAAAGATTTTCAACACAAATTTATTGTATGTATGAAATTGTTTATTCAGCAATAATCCTAATCTTTTCACAGGGGTCTTATAAAAACATCTCAATCTGTAATGAGTTAGCAATTGAAACCCAATTAAGAGCTTTTAATACTTTTAATTATGTTAGTATAACCACAATGGATTTTCCAATTCCAGAACAGGTAAAAAGTTTTTGTTATGGTTTCATTCTTCGAAGGGGCGGTCTCTCAAGACAGGTCCATTTTGGCATAAAAATACAAGTTTGTACCAGGTCACAGTGGTCTCTCAAGACAGGTGGTCTCTCAAGACAGGTGGTCTCCCATAGCAGGTCCATTATAGAGTAAAACCAGTCGGTGCCTGGTAGATGTGGTCTCTCAAGGCAGGTTTTACTGTAATGACATTTATGCAACTATCAGTGTTATTTCTTTTTAAAAATATTGGTAATGTTAAAAAATTTATAGTAATTTATATATTTTTTATACTTACCAATGACCCAGACATAGCTGGTGCTAACTCTTAAAATATAGGGCCAAACACAAATTTTGCCCCCCAATCCCCAAAATTTGCATCTAAAACTAAAGAAAACATGTCCTGAGAGGCCCTCCACACTTCGCCCCTACTGCGCATGCGCAGTGTCAAGGACGTTCCGAAATTGGCGCCATTTATCATTCTAATAACCAGTGCCTGGTAAGCGCTATGTACTCAGCGGGGAGGCAAGAGTTCCCAACTCCTGGGAGGGCCATCCCCGTCTGGGTCATTGGTAAGTATAAAAAATATATAAATTACTATAAATTTTTTAACATTTTTATACTGTACCAATGACCCAGACATAGCTGAATAGTAAAAAGGCTGGAGGGCCAAGGACATAGAGCAAAATGGAATACGCTCAATAAAATAAAATAGAGTCATCCCCTGTAGGGAAAAGAAGTAATAGGCCTTACATGTATCTTTCTTATTTATGATAAATTAGAAAGATACAACACCTTCCAAAAATTGAGCTTCATACATCCATGTACTCTATTAATATCCAATAATCCTTATACTAATAATTTTTAAAGTAAGCCAATAATAAAGTAAGTCTAGAGAATAGAGACTCTTATACTCCTAAAAGTGTGTGAGAATTGCATAATCATGTCCGTTGACATATGCAATATTCAAAAGCTATACTTTAAAAACTAAGACTTGAATGAATTTTATAAACTTAAACTTCTCACTAAACAACCATCCCAATAACAGCTCAGAATTACTAACTCCGGAGGAGGTATCCCCTTGTTTTCATAGTAAAAACAGGTGACCCAAGGGAACACCCTCCCCCCCCCCCCCCCTTTTTCTTGCCCTGGGTCAAATAGCCCAGAGCGAAGAGGGCAGCAGAACGGAGACACTGCCGAAACAGACAGCCTACCTAGCTATAGTAGCAACTGTTAAGTGAATGACATTCTGAGCAGTAGATAATAGACCTAACAATAGAGGCCTCCAGAAATGGACTCGATATTTCTGAGATAAAATTCATGAATGGATGGCTGAGCGCAATGAGCAGCCTTCAAAAATCTATAATAGCAACACTATTAATGTAAGCCCAAGAAGTAGAAGAACTCTTACTTCATGAGCCGAAATCTTAAGCACAACTGCTATGCCAATGATATACCATAAGCAGTACGCTAGTTAATAGAATCCATTAACAATAAAATGGAGCGTAACGTCCTTCTACTAGACATCAAAGACAGAAGAAGCTTACGCCCTTGTAATAAACAGATATCTGTTTATAAATACATAAACTGTACCCGGAAAGAGTAAAGGCCTATGCCCATACGAAGACGGAAGGACCTTAAAATAATAGGTTCCGGATAATAGGAGCCTAACTCTTATGCAACAATCCAACCTAAATAGTAACGGAAGTATTGATTCCGAAACTATGAAAGTGAAAATCATCCATCGATAGTGCATGAAACTCACTGACTCTACAGTAAAAGAGAAACCAACAGAATTACTGTCTAAAAGGTCAGAATTTGAAAACTACTGTTTCCAGAGGCTCAAATGATTACTTAGCTAAATAAGAACCTGAAGTTAAAATCCGTATAGGAATTTAATCTAAAGATTCTAAGTCTATTTATCAAAAAGTTACTAACTGACTTAGATAAAGAGACAAAAGACTCAATTGTAAACTATCGTAGAGTGCATAGGTATGAGGTAACATAAACCTATAACCTAAATAACAACAGGCTGCAGTAGATCTTGTGAAACAAGTATACTAAAAAAAATAGCAATGAGTAGTATGGAGGGATCAACCATATGAACATAATGATCCCTACACCACGACGGAAGAGCCTCCACTTTAGTCGCATAGAATAGCGAAGAAGAGGATCTCCTATAGTAAGAAATCGCGTCCAAAGCTCGTCCAGTACAGTGCTTACAATGCAATACGGACCACACAACGGAATACATGAAGGTTGCGACCTTGCTGGTTGTGATAAAGATGACACGATTTACCCAGTGAAAAAAGATCCTCACATAGAGGAAGATTTCACGTTAAGATCCACAGTAGACAAGAGAGTAAATTACTCATGATCTCTGTGAAGATAGAGATGCTATCAACAGAAATGTATTGTGGTTGTTTATCTTAGCAATACCTGCTAAAAACAACAGCGCCGGAGGATACGCGTATCCTATCATTCCGTCCTATAGATCAATAGAGCGTTAACAGTATTAGCTCAGAGATCTGGACAAGCCAACACATACGTCTGCAATTGATTAGCCAGCTGTGTCATAAATAAAACATCATTGGGCGCTCCCATAGATAGCAAATCTGATTGAATACTTGTTTGTTGAGAGTCCATTCTGACAGCAACAAGCGACCCGTAAGAGAACGGGAGTGCGATAAAACAATCAGACGACCCAGAATATGACGGACCAAAACTGAACTTGGTGTACTATAACCAACAGACGGATTCTTTCCATTAAATTGAATAACGGAAACGAAAGAGTGCCTCCCTGGTTCCGGAGATACGCCACTACTGTCGAATTAAAGGACAGGAATTTGGGCATGCGTTTCTGAATAATGTTCATGCAATGACATAAAGCAAGCCTAAAAAACATTATTCCGCGGAAGTTAACTGATAGCTAAAAGACTGCGGAACCCAAAGACCCTGGCACTTCGAATCCGTAGGGATCAGTATATATCCCAATCTGTTTGACTGGCAACCGTCATAACAGCCACACTCGGGTCCGGCAACTGCGGCGGCACTCTCTGAGTCAACCACCGAATATTTGCCCCAGTCTGAATCTCTTGTAACACTAGATAGACAAGAGAATGTATAAATCAAGCAATTCATGGATTGCCAGAAAGTTGCCGTCGAAGAGAAGCTCCTCCGAGAACGAAGCGACTCTGAGAGAGTTCTTAACCTACTATCCACGCGTGGATGTAGCTAGGGCTGCATCACGTCTAACTAACTCCAATCAGCCACTGAAGGGCGGAGTTATACGTGAAGAAACTACTGCCCTCAAAAGAAATTACATTGAGAATAATATCCCGTAAATCTTTTCTTGAAGACGTAATGATAACGCCTCAGTAAGGCGGATTACGTATAATAAAGCGTCTAAGTTAAGTCTACTATACATAATGTCGTTCCCAACATTGAAATTGGAAAAGACATAAATGGTGAAAAAGAATATATGCAGTCTTTAATCACACCGTCTAGACGCATATGAACTCTCGGTATGCCCTGCTCTGCCAAAATAAACTATATGTAAAAAAGATAAAATGGCAGAAATGAGCCACGTGGACAAGAAACTAAACTATCATGCTTAGTAGCAGGCTTGTATATATATATAAATATATAGCGTCGAAAAATAAAACACATGTTGTAATGACAATATTGGACTGCGTCGGTAAGTCAGGGACAAAGTCCCTGTACCGATCGAAAAATCCGAGTCCAATGACGCTATAAGTCTCTTATCCAAGATCGCAGCAATGAAGTCCGAAAAATAATCACTGGAAGAAATGCCAGAAGATATGAAGGCATCTTCCGATACTACTAAAGGGAAAACTCGAAGTCTTTCGAATCCCTTTCGCCATCCTGTCGGACCCTATAAAGCGTTCGGTCGTCCGTAGCTTGATGCAACCGCGGACCGCACCGACCCAGCGCCGTCGGATAATTCCTGATTCGACCGAGAAACCGTCAATTGCTGGGATGCTGCGAAACAACTGTGCTAACTCGGATAGCACGTCCGTCACTGAGGCCTGAGGAGCAGCGGTCTTACGATGCATTGCCGCAGGAAGCTCCGAGATCGTTACCCCGTGCATACTTCCAATATGCGAGCGAACGGAGTGTATAGGCCTCGTGTCCCTTGGCTACCGGATGGCGCGACCTATTCGCTGTGGAATCACTGAATGCCGAAACTGATCGGATACTCGAGGTCACGTAGCCAATGTGCGGTCGTGTGCCCTGCTGTGAGGATGAGGAAGCATTAAAGACAGTCTCTCGGACTGTCAATATAACGGAGCGTCCCGAGCAACGGACATATGCTCCGAATGTAAAATATCTGAACCACAACATGCGGTCCCCTATGTTGTTGGCTTCCTCCGATCTGTCCTCAATCTGCCGTCACTGGGTGAGTACTAAAGTAATTAAAGTGCTCGCATCACCCAAATCTCCTTCCTAGACCGCAACGGACGAACCCGGCAGCCGAACCATTCAATGAATGTACGCTACACCGGGTGAGCTAGCGAATGTCACTCCGTAAGCGATAGACATATTCCATGAGCACTTATTGCCGCTAACTCTTCATTAACTATGACGACAGAGGCACACTTTTGAAAGACATCTCCATAACTCTTCGAACAAGAAACCAGAAATGCTTGGATAGCAAGCATAAAATAATAATATATATAGCGTCGTTCAATAATTCGAAAGTTTGTGTGACATTATTGGACTATGTCGGAACTGAGGGACGATGTCCCTGAACCGAACCAAAAATTTCTAAGTCCACCGACGCTATCAGTTTCTTATCCGGCATCGCAGCATATGTTGTTCCGAAAGGGAAAGCTTGAAATCCACCGAATCCCTTTCGGTATCCCGTCGGACCGGATGAAACTTTTGGACGTCCGTACCCGCTTCTGCGGAGCGTCCCGACCCAGCATCGTCGGATAAAATATATGCGACAGATTCAGTTGATGCTGGGATGCTGCGATAAACTGTGCTATTAAGGAAAGCACGTCCGTTCCCGAGGCCTGTGCAGTAGCGGACTTACGATGCATTGCCGCTGGAAGCTCCGTGTACGTTGACTCCCGCATACTTCCTATGCGAACGTCCGGAGTCTGCAGGCCTCGAGTCCCCGGCTACCGACCCAGCGCTGTCGGATAATTCTCGATCCGACACCGTTTCTGTCGGCTGCTGGGATGCTGCGATAAGCTGTGCTATGTGCACAAGAATGTCCGGCGTCGAGACCTGCGGAGGCGCAGTCTATCGCTGCTTCGCCGAGGGCAGCTCCGCATCAGATGGCTCCCGCATACTTTTCCTATGCGAACGTCCGGAGTCCATCGGTCTCGAATCCCTGGCTGCCGGATGGTGTGACCTGGTCGCCGAAGAATCCTTGATCGGCGAAGCTGGTAATATATCGGCGGTCACGCAGCCAAGGTGCGGTCGTGTGCGCTGACGAGAAGAGGAAGCCTTAGCAGTCTCAGCGGACTGCCTATACAACGGAGCGTCCCGAGCGACGGACGTATGCTCCGCTAACGACACATTTGTACCACAACATCTGGGGACAGATGTTGTTGAACGAGAGAGGGGCCTCTCTCGCTTGCCGTCCGGAAGGACCGGAACGAGCTATGAACCGGACTAAAAGGCTTCCTCCGTTCTCCCTCCGATCCGCCGTCACTGGGTGTGCATTAAGTTAATTTTATAGTGCTCGCATCACCCCAAAATTCCTTCTAGACCGCAACGGACGAACCCGGCTGCCGAACCATTCGGAGAATGG
This sequence comes from Pictodentalium vernedei, assembly GCA_031216915.1. Classification (NCBI taxonomy): domain Eukaryota; kingdom Metazoa; phylum Mollusca; class Scaphopoda; order Dentaliida; family Dentaliidae; genus Pictodentalium; species Pictodentalium vernedei. The sequence continues at coordinate 450,144,735 of CM062292.1, forward strand.
ACGCTACACCGGGCGAGCTAGCGGACGTCAAAGGCCGTCGAACCTACTAGGGTCCTCTTAGGCAATTGGCGTATTACATGAGCACTTTTCCGCTAGCCCTTCATTAATTGTGACGACGGAGGCACACTGTTGGAAGACATCACAGATACATCACCCTAATCTTGATCGTCTGAAATAGAAATTGATAAAGCAGAGTGACCCTGCGGGGAAAGGACCGGAGTGTCCAAATCCCCAACAACATACCGTGACATACGCTTCCCATATTGTCATCGAAATCATACGATACAGAACCGGAGTTAATGCGAGTACACTGACCACATATAGAATGATAATAAGGTCAGAGGAAGACTTCCTCTTAAAACAATTGATCAATATCCTTTCAATGTGAAAAGAAAACAAGTCCTGGTACTCGCACTAACCCCTGGCAATCAAAATACATAATAATAATATGATCCATTAATATAGAAAAAATAATTGAAATCAAAATATTTTGAAAAAATATTTTTTCAGAACAGCCCAAGTTTCTGAAAAGTAACGTTGAGCCCCAATGGATCCCAAGCCTAAGTGTGGACAAAAATTTTAAAAATATTTTAAACAATTTATTCAACACTTACGAACAATAATAATGTATCTAGTTATGATTGAAATAACATAAAGATATTATTATTTAGAAATCCCCCCCTCACACAGAGGGCTGTTGTAAATGTAAACAATGAGTGTAAAAACACTAAAATAAGACTCCAGGCACCCAGGCCCGAAATCAGTTACCAAAAATACACCATCTGATGCAAAACAGAGACTTCCAGGGAAGAAACTGCAGAACATCAGATGGTAGATGCAGAACACAACGCCTAACCACCCGTAGGTGAAGACGTAAACATGGGGAAAGAACAGAATTCATTCTGTTATTCAGCTAAACTCCCAAGAAATTTTAGTAATAATAATTACAGAAATTATGCCAAAAGCATGGGAGAATAGCAAGGGGGAACTTAAAGGACAGGGAGAGAGGAAAAACACTTGAAAAAACAGTGTAACTAAATAATCAGAATGACAACAAAATGGCTGCTGCCTTGAAAATAGGTAACTTAACATAATTTCATTAAAAAATTTTAAGTTACAGCCCTGATAATATTCTGTCACACATTCTTTTCCTCTCCTCCTTTTCTATCCTCCTTAGAATCACCATTTCACTAATATTTATGTGTCTGGCATCATTTAAACTGAGATTTAAAAGCACAAAGATCAGTCAGATGTTAACTGATGAAGGGCCAAACTTAGAATGATAAATGGCGCCAATTTCGGAACGTCCTTGACACTGCGCATGCGCAGTAGGGGCGAAGTGTGGAGGGCCTCTCAGGACATGTTTTCTTTAGTCTTAGATGCAAATTTTGGGGATTGGGGGGCAAAATTTGTGTTTGGCCCTATATTTTAAGAGTTAGCACCAGCTATGTCTGGGTCATTGGTACAGTATAAAAATATTAAATTTTGTATTTAGACTGAAATGCATGACCAATTTTGTGCCAGTTGAGAACTTACCATTTTTCAGAAACCATAATGTAATGGGTGGGTGCTTATCAGAGATCTATGTCGCCCAGTAGAAATTGCTTAAAAAATACTCTGCCCCTTTGTTCAAGTAACATTTTTCTAATTCTTTTTAATGAGAAGTAAAGTAATGGTGATATGTCTAGCAGCGTTAATACACAATCTCGTCCCGTTGCCTTTCACAGTGAGCCACCAGGTGTGAAGAACAGATTTTAAAATAGTACTGATTGATGGATTTCCAAGGTAAAGCTACATATTTAATAATATTTAGTTCCCAGTCGATTTGCAGTGTTGAGGATAACATACTTATTACAAGGGGGTGACAGGTAGACAGCCAATCTGCCTATGTCATCCCTGTGTGGTGTATACATCTGAATTATGTAATGTAACAATAACTCTGTAATCAACTCTTGTTATACATGTATATTTATACCGCAAAATAAAAATCTGAATCTGAATCTGAGATGAGCAGTCCAGAATACCAAAGATTATTTTTAAGATTTTCTTTCGGGAAGCCAATTTTATGTTATGGTGTAATATGCAATTATGAGATTATAGTCTTATGAAATATACTGAAATTGTATTTATATGAAAATGGACCAAAAAGAGGGGAGGGTGGGGTGGGTGACATGGGGTGAGGAGGGGTTGGGGGGGGACTGGAATCAATGACCATGTTGGAGTTTTTCTTGTAGTTCACGGGCACTGAAGGCACACATGATGTGCAGGAAAAACTGAAACAAGGATCATTGATTCCTGTCCCAAGTACTCCATGCGAGTTGTGTTCATGTTCTGTATTTATAACATGCGTTAACATGAACTAAGTCAGGGTTCTCAAGGATGAGCAAAATTCAAGGCTATTCATGGCCGTTTTGCAGCATTTTTAACAGGTTTTCAAGGCTCAGTGAGAATCTAATTCAAGGCTTTTCAAGGCTGAAATTCAAAAATTCAATATTATATTAAAAGATGTAGTTTTGAGAAGCTTTTATACTTACAGAAGTGAAAAAAAAATAAACTGAGAGGGAATTGCTGTCCTTGAAATCCAACTGTCAACATCTTGATGAAATTTCAACTTGAATAGAAATCTTTCAACTGATTGAACATATGTACAGTCATTTATCAATCTATTTAAACTTAACACCTGATTTCTTGCATCATCCCAAAACTTAACATGCACGTCCATCTGCTTCTGCTCTAATGAATCATTATGAGACTCATCAAACATCCACACTAAGTATTCGCAACTCTTCAGTTTGCTCAAAGTGATAACCTGTATGTAAGGCCTGATGCCAAACGTTGCAATGTTGGAGCATTTATTTTCACCACAAGAGAACTGCTGAGCTATGGTGCTGTCAGGAAACATCTGTTTAAAAACGTTGTTTATCTTAGAACAGCTCCGAAAGCTGTAGTGACGGGACACACACCACTTCATAGTCCAGATTATTTCTGCTGTCTGTGCTGAGTGGACACCTCAGATATTTCGAATGATGCGTTACTGCCAGTTTTTTGACTGGCAACTTTACTTACTGATTCAGATTTTTGTTTCCAAAAACCACAGTCATGTTAAAACTTAGCTCTTTTATTTTTTTCGTATGTTTGTCAGACTTTAGCGAGTCAAAGCAGATTTCCCCATTTTCAACACGCTAATCACTGTTCTACACAGGTTGCATCTGGATGAATAATTATCGCCAGGCACGGGTACCAGCCAGTGTTTATATTCATTAATTTTCAACCAAGCTACTTGAAATTTACATTTACCCATTCTTATTTTTCACTTACTTTGCGAACTTATAAACAAAAACAAACTCGTTTTATTTTTATTTAAGAAGGATGTTCGTCTGCACATGTCAACTCCGCCAGTTGTACGTATTGTAAAAATTCTTCTGATTGGCGGAGATCATTCAGTAACCTGACAATGATAAATAGATATTCAATCAGAACGCCAGATACATTTCCGCTCTCAGTGACATGTGAAGAGAAAGTTTTTCAGTGAAAGCGGTGCAGTAAACTGTGAAAAACTGGTATTATTAAATACACTGTGGTTGTCTTTCAGCAAAAGCAGTTCTGTAAACCCTGAAAACTGATGCGTAATTAAATGTATTACGCTCGTTTGGAGTGGAATTCAAGGCTTTTCAAGGCCACATTGGGTGAATTCAAGGTTTTCCAGGCCTTAAACGCCCCCTCATCAAATTCAAGACCAATCCTTGAATCCAAGGCCCTGCGGGAACCCTGTAAATGAATGAAGCTGAAATATTGAAAGAAAAATACCACCTTTGGTGGTCTGATAACTTCTTTCTTGCTTGACACTGTTTTGTGTAAGAGCATTTCTTTCACGTCGTTCCTTTCATAACGTCACTCAGATGCATAATGTCCAATCAGATGCATTCTTTCCTGACGTTCTTCTGCATAATCCAGAGCCCATGCATGGCATAGCAAACATATTTCCAAATGTCTGTATTATATCAGGTTATGCTGAATATGTATAGCTGTCATGGTATAAGAGGTTTAATGATTTTTATAAAGTAGACCATAGTTCAGAACAGTTAACAAGTGAATAGCTGATGGAATTAAAGGAAACATAGCAAGAATTTTTCCAAAGGACCAGTAACAAATATAAATGTAAAATCAGTTACCGTTTTTCTTATGGGGCAAAGGAAAAGTAAATAAAATATAGAATAAATAGGTACTAGGGCCAGTAATCAGATTTATACCACAAGTAGGATTACCGGCGCTAGTACCTATTTGTTTTATTTATACCATGCTCTTAACCCTCTCCACTCTGTTGTCAAAATACCAAAATTTTCAGCTGCAAATTTTACCCACAATGCAACTGAGAATTTAGAAAATTATATCTTGTTTGACAGAGCTCACTGAGCTCTGTCAAACAAGATATAATTTGTTGAATTTATCATGCTGCATGGGCACAATGGGGTCATTGACGAAAATTTTTTAAATACTACCAGAGTGTAGGAGTTAATATTTCTTTCTTTATTTATTAAGGTTTTAACGACACTTTAACAGCCAAGGTTATATCATGTCGGTGACAGTTTTATGGGTGGAGGAAGCCAGTGTACCCGGAGAGAACCACTGAGCAACGACGAGCAGCTGCCAGCTCCCCAACATCGTAACTCCGCACTGCAGCACAGGCTGGGTTAGACTGGTTGAAGACATGCACACCATCAACGTGCAGTACGCCTCAGTACATAGCGTCATTGTGCCCCCATGTAGACAATCGGGGTCAAGTGCCTTGCCCAAGAACACAATGCGGAAGTCCGAATCAATCGCTCAGACGGTCACCCATCCCAGGACTAACCAGACTCGATGTTACTTAACTTCGTGATCTGACGAGAACCGGTTACCACAATGCCACCACACCCCCATGCTCTTAATAAATAATCGACTTTGTCACCTAAAATGCAGAAAAAATGACACTTTCTATTGTAAACACATGGGATTGTTTCGTTTACATCTGCGCCGGTGGGCAGTGTGAATGCTTGATTGACAGCTGACTCAACGTCAAAGTTGATTGAATTTACCTTGCTTTTTCAGTCAATTATTACTAACAATTCTTAAATTTTATTTTAAATATTTAATTGTAGGTATTTTGAACTTAACAAGTCATTGCTTGTAGTAGATAGTACCGTAAAACGTTGTGTGTTTGAATGAAACATTGCGAAGTGTGAATGTATCGAAGTTGGCAAATGGCATCATGTCAAAGGTTAAGTTGGATAAACTTCCTGCTATAGGTGTACATTTTTTAACCGCAGCTGAAGCTTTACACCGGTAGTGGCGTTAAAAGCTCAAATTTAACATACAGGTAGTAACATAGGTGAGCATGGCATAAATCATCAATCACTTCGTCTCTTGAGTTCCAATGTGTTCTATGTGCCTCTGGCACATAGAACACATTGGAATTCAGGGGACGACTTGTACAGACAAGGACAGGTAAACAAAATTATCACTCACTCAACATTTACAATCACAAAAAGCTCATATCCATGTTTAGCTGATTTATATTTGTATTGTCCATTTGTCGGACTTGTATTAAAGTTTACAAATGAATTTAACTACCTTTCCAAGTCTTCTCATAACTTACCTTTCTTTCAGTATGAAAAAGGAACCCAGCTGCGCTAGCATGGTACAAGAAAACACTGCCAAAACTTCAAATCTTTCATACCTTTAAAAAGAACAAAACAAAATGTGTAATTACATCAGTAAAACTATTTTCGGAGCAGAGAATTACTTTTAGCATTAACTCTTATCAAATAAACAATCTTTGTAAGTTTCAAAATATGGTAACCCAGCAGACTCATGGTTTATTACTGCTTTCAAATGAAGCATATATGGATGGCCAAGAATAATAACCCAGATAATTTTACTATATTTTGGTAGTGTTATTGGTGATGGCATCTCCCAGCATCTATTCCTTCTTTTAGGCCTTTAACTCTTAGAAGCCGAGAGTCGAGTTTTCTTGTCTGTGATGTAATACGGCAGGTAATCTGGCTGTGGCGGTTCGGCTATCTTTGGGCTGGGGGAGAATTAAACACTGAGCAGGTGCTTCTAGTCAAGTGTCGTCTGCCTGAATAGGCAGACGACACTTGAGTACAAGCAACTGCTTTACTGTAAGTTTTTCGCGGTACATCATGTTCAATAAATTCATTCTGATTCCCTGGGTTCTAAGAGTTCAAGTTAACAGGAAGCAGGTTTTCACGAGCTATGGTGTACTTCAATGGTTTGATTTCCAGAGTTGTTCTGGTACGGTGGTTTAGCCAGTTCCTCGTTCGCCCATCTTTTGGATGGGCAGATTTTCTCCAGTGCCTCAAATGGCCTTAGCCCCAAATGGACTGGACGTATCATACTAAAAAAAATTAAATACTGCCCTGCAGTACAGGCCCATGTTTGGACTTGACAAACATAAAAGTGAAATGTGACAATGTGACAGAAATCACTGGATTACAATGTGGCAAAAACCACAAAATAGATCCTTATGAATTTTGGAATTTAACTTGCCATTGCGAATATGTGAAAACATAATAAATAACCACACAAAACTGTTCTCTACAATTTTTAATTGGTTGAGTGCTTGAAGCCACTATCACGGCTCTACTGAAAAGTGCTGAAAGCCACTACAGTTTTACATTGTTTGCATTAATTTGTTGTTGGCTCAGCTGTAAAAGGAAAAATATTAATATAAAATGGTTTTGTTACATTTATTGCAGAGTGCCAACTTCTCCAAAAACTTCACTCCTAGGCTGGTCACTTCGGAGGGTAAAGGGTGTTGGGTGACTGGGATAGGCAAATGGATGGTGGAGTATGGTAGGGTCACACTCTGGATTGTTTGTTTGGGAGACCGTTTTTCTTGGAATGGGTCATAGGGTCACACATGGAATAGGTGGTTGGGATCATGCATCCTGGATGGTTCTCTGGTCTAGATCACTTGGTAGTGAGATCAGGTCGAATGGCATGGCCAGGCCGAGTACCAAGTTCAATCAGGTTTCTTTGTTGAGTCATGCATGGGAAGGATGCCAGGTTCAAGATGGGACAAGGTGTTGGCAAGGTACAGTATAAATCAAAATAAATTGTAGGATAACCACTATAAACTATGTATCTTTCTCCTCCTATAATGATAAGACCAGAAGCTGACATCATTTTCTGGAAAGCTCTCAGTGAGAGCTTCCCAGAAAATGATGTCAGATTCTGATCTTATCTGTGCAGAAGCAGCAGTATACTTAGTTTATTGCAGTTATGCTATAACTTATTTTGACTTGTATTGTAGGGGTGTTAGTCCACTAGGTTGCAGAATCATTCATTACTAGAAAAGGGGTGAATATGTAAAAACAACTTAGCTATCTTTACTGGTGGCTATTATAAAAATTTAGCTTACTTGTTTTAACAACTTGTCTATTTTGTTATAACAACTTAGTGGGAAATAATTGTGTGGCATTAAGACAGTGTCATACATTTGAACCAAGTACAAAGGGGGTAAAATAAGTATAACTAGAGATGGTCTGTCGCCCGGTATACCCCCACCGTGGCATACCGCCTAGTGTGGGTGACTGAAAAGGGGCATTTAATTTTTCTAAGTAAACAAAAAATCCAATGGCTGTCAGTCGGCCATCTTGGATCCGATTGGAAAAAAGATTATGTCGCACACTGCTCCTCATCATGTTGATCATTTTGGTGAAGTTTCATGAAAATGCGACTAAAACTGTGGAAGTAGTTCGCTCCACAACTATTTTGCAAAATCCAATATGGCCTCCAGTCGGCCATCTTGAATCTGATCTGGAAAAAATTTATGTCACACACTGCTCCTCATCATATCAATTAATTTATATTGAGTTTCATGAAAATGCAGCAAAAACTGTAGAAGTAGTTTGCTCCACAAGTATTTTGAAAAATCTAATATGGCCACCAGTCGGCCATCTTGAATCTGATCTGGAAAAAAAATTACGTCACACACTTCCCCTTATCATGTTGATCATTTTTGTGAAGTTACATGAAAATGTGACTAAAACTGTGGAAGTACTTCGCTCCACAAGTTTACATATGCAAAGGACCGACGACGACGACAGACTGACCGACCGTCCGACGGACAAGTTGACTCCTATATACCCCACCCCCCTCAACTTCGTTTTGTGGTGGTATAAATGGGCAAAGTGGCTATCCAATTAATAGTGTTCCATTGTATGAAATATATACAATGGAACACTATTAATTGGATAGCCACTTTGCCCATGAAAATTATTCAATTAACAGGAGTATTCAATTAACAGGGATCATTCCCTTCACCAGTCAAAATCACCGAATCATCCAAATCTGGATAACTGGAACACCTGGAACTACACTGTCAGTCCCATGAACTTCAAGTTAACGAGTTTGGATTGTATAACTTCTGGCATGTTAGTCTTCAGGAACTGTACACAATGCATGTGTATCTCTCTGAAATTTAGGCATGGACCTTCAACATGATTAGCAACTTATATTCAATATGTCCTACAGTAGAATCCTGTAAAAGCAACTTTGACACTAAGATTATTCAATTAACAGGAATATTCAATTAACAGAGATCTGGTCACTTTGCTGTATTCTAGAGATAATCTGAACATTTAATCTATTATACCTTGTTTGACAGAGCTTGTGGAGCCCACAAGGATGTACTGTGGGGAAAATAGGTTTATAAACAAGGATAATTTCTTGACATAATGTCAGAGTTTTTATTCAGTTTACTCTATAACTTTTATGCATTGAGGTTAGTCATCTAACCCATAACATATATTACATTTCCCAAGTCCACAAAAACATATAACACCATCTGACTCAGTAGAAATAAACAATCTGAATGTGGGTGGAATAATTTATTGTCAAAGGCAAGACTTCAACCTGAAAAACTGCATGAAAAAATGCCCAAACCAGTCATTTTCAGTCACCCAGCAGCCTCAAAACCAGAATTTTCCCACCACCCCCACCTACCTACCCCTGGAGCATAGCATCCCATTTCTAAAATGCAAAAAAAAAAATTATATGTTTCCATTTTATTTTTTAGCTACATGTCTGGTAACAAACCCGTGTAAAAATTACATTTTAAAAATAGCCAATTTTTCGAAGCCACTGTTTCCCATAATTCATCTGTTAATTTACCCCTATGTATCAGACTCCAACTTTGAGACCAAAACTTCAAATTCTGTTGTCCAACAAAAAGCCTAATGTAATCATATATCTGATACTAAAAATATATCTCTATTTTACATGGCCTTAGTTTCAACATATGCCCTATGTTTAGAATTTCACCCCTGTGCAATAGTGTGAAACTGTAGAGTGGAACCAAAACAGAACAAATTTGTTCTGATGCTTTGGTAAATGGTTTTATGTTTGGAAATTATATTCAATTAACAGGGTTATTTAAGTAAGAGATATCCAATTAGGTGAGCTCTACTCTATTTGAAAAAAAAAACAATAATACTCACCCAAATGAGAAAGTAGGAGAAGGCTTCTGTCTCTTGACCCAGATGCTCAGAAGACATGACAGTAAACTGTAAGAATATTAAAAATGAAATAAAACTGATTTGGTTTTACAAAGTGTGGTTTTGAATGACAATTTATTTGTTTATTTATTGGGATTTAATGACACTTTCAACAGACAGGGTCACCTCATGTCGGACAGTTTTACTGGTGGAGGAAGCCTGAGTACCCAGAGAGAATCACTGAGCAATGGCGGGCAACTGTCAGCCTCCCCAATGTACTAATGTCATGCGGGCAGGGTTAGCATTAGTTGAAGACAAGTGCACCATCGATGTGCAGTATACGTTAGTACACAATGCCACCATGCCCCCAAGTTGGCAGTTGGTATTAAGTGTCTTGCCCAAGGACACAACGTGGTTGCCGCAGATGGGATTCGAACCGAGGACCTCTCAGCTTGCAGCCTGCATCTCTACCTACGGAGCCACTGAGATTTTGTTTACAAACATGTCTTACAGTATTGTAATTTCATTAACCCCCTGCACACTGATGTCAAAATACCTAAAGTTCAGGGTGCAAATATTTCTCATAATGCAACTAGAAATTTAACCAATTCAATCTTGTTTGACAGAGCTCAATGAGCTCTGTCAAACAAGATGAATTGGTTAAATTTCCAGCTGCGTTATGGGAAAAATGGCTACTTCAAATCTGGATATTTTGACATCAGTGTGGATGGGTTAAAGATGGAGTGCAGTGGTTCTGTGGTTAGAGCATTGAACTTCAAACCGACAAGTCCATGGTCTGGACCTGTCCAGTGGAAACAGCATTGTATCTTGGGTAAGGCACTTAATCCTGATTGTGAACATGGGGGCATGTTTTGACGGTGTACTAAAGTGCACTACGCATAAATGGTGCATTTGCCTTCAGCCAGTACTAACTCTGCTTGTGTTGAGTTTGTATGTTGAGTAGTCTGACAGATGCTTGCCAACACTCGGTGGTTCTCTCCAGGCACACCGGCTTCCTCCATCTTAAAACTGCCTGACACAAGGTGACCCTGGCTGTGAAAAGTTTTGTTAAATACTATAAGAAAATGCTTGATTGTGAAACATTTCAGAAAATGAATTATGGTATTTTGATTCAATTGTCTGGAATATTTCAGTTGGTTGGAAAAGTGACCAAGTTGAATATTCCAGATGATTGAATCTACAACATAAGTGATTTTCCCTTTGCCTTAACCCTTAACCCAATGCAGACGTTATCAAAATTTATTATTTTAAATATAATTTTTTTTAATTTTTCAATAGATTTCAACAAAACCATATCAAGTGACCCCTCATTGGAATGAGCTCGATGAGCTCTTTCCAAAGAATGCTCACATATGGTTTTGTTGAAATTTTTTGAAAAAACATATTTTTCCAGCTGCTGAATTTGCATATTACGCGGGCGGATGTGGCCGATTCGTTGGGTAAAGGGTTAAGAACCTGTCAACTACAGAAAAGAAGCAATGCTCCTATTCCATGAGAAATAATAGTAGGATCTTGACTTTGAACCACAATATTACTGGATACCTCTGCAGTGTTTAAAAAGTAAAAATAGAAATTTCAGAGACCAATCATTTATATCATCTCCAATGCTGGCAATGGAGTGGCTTGGAGTGTGGAGTTTGTGTACATTGGAGGGAGGATTGTCAATCTTTTAGGCAATGGAGTGGCTTGGAGTGTGGAGTTTGTGTACATGTGGAGGGACGATTGTCAATCTTTTAGGCAATGGAGTGGCTTGGAGTGTGGAGTTTGTGTACATGTGGAGGGAGGATTGTCAACCTTTTAGGCTAGAGTGGCTTGGAGTGTGGAGTTTGTGTACATGTGGAGGGAGGATTGTCAATCTTTTAGGCAATGGAGTGGCTTGGAGTGTGGAGTTTGTGTACATGTGGAGGGAGGATTGTCAACCCTTTAGGCAATGGAGTGGCTTGGAGTGAGGTGTGTGTGTACATGTGGAGGGAGGATTGTCAATCTTTTAGGCAATGGAGTGGCTTGGAGTGTGGAGTTTGTGTACATGTGGAGGGAGGATTGTCAATCTTTTAGGCAATGGAGTGGCTTGGAGTGTGGAGTTTGTGTACATGTGGAGGGAGGATTGTCAACCTTTTAGGCAATGGAGTGGCTTGGAGTGTGGAGTTTGTGTACATGTGGAGGGAGGATTGTCAATCTTTTAGGCAATGGAGTGGCTTGGAGTGAGGTGTGTGTGTACATGTGGAGGGAGGATTGTCAACCTTTCACACATTCATGCATGAAATAAAAAAACAATGTTCATGTACACTCTGCCGTTAAATACTGGGTCATTTTGATATAGTTATTATGCTTTCACTTTCTGTGTATTTTCTCCTTTAACCCTTTACCTAACATGAAAAGCAGACGACACTTGCAAAAAAAATTCTTGAATAACTAATTTTTTTCATTTTTTGTCTCAAAAACATAGGTTATGACCCCTCGTTGGAACGAGCTCGTTCCAACGAGGGGTCATAACCTATGTTTTTGAGACAAAAAATGAAAAAAATAATGAAAATTAACTGGCGATTTTTGAGAATAGCGCTGGCCGGTTTTGGCCATTACGTTGGGTAAAGGGTTAAATTAGCAGAGTATCGTCAGTCTTCCGTCTGTTAAATACACATTACTTTATTGGAAATGCCCATATCCTGAAAGTGCCTAATGTATTTTTTTACCCTTTTCCTAACACGAATAACAGACGTCACTCGCAATAACAACAGCAACAACAAACAAAAATGCTTCAATAACTAAAAACTTCTCTTTTTACCTCAACCCACTGTTTATGACTCCTCAGTGGAACGAGGTTCCGTCTCTTAAATGCTCTTTGTTGGAACGCCCATCTCCTGGAAGCACACAGAGTATCTTCTTTACCCTTTCCCCAATCGGAATAGCAGACGACAATTGCAACAACAGCAACACAAATTTCTTCATTAACGAACAACTTTAATTTTTGCCACAAACACATAGATTATGACCCCTCGTTCCAAAGAGGGGACATAGGCTATGTTTTTGAGACGAAAAATAATAAAATTTGAAGGAGGATTTTTGTGACTCACAATGGAAGCTTTTGGCCGTTACATTAGGACATTAGACAAAATGCATGGTATTTAGGGCTCGAGCAGCAAAACGAGACCCTACATTTTCCATAAATAACAACCCCTTAGAATAACTAATTTTTTCCAACGAGGGGTCATAACCTATGTTTTTGAGACATAAAATGAAAATATTTTGAAAATTAATTGGCGATTTTTGAGAATAGCGCTGGCCGGTTTTGGCCGTTACGTTGGGTAAAGGGTTAAAAAGCACTCAGGGGCACTCCAATTGCCACAAAAAGAGAATTATTTTTTCCAAGGGAAGACCCAGAACTTTTACCTGTGGAGAAACTCACTGTTAACACAGGACAATGCAAATGAACTGGAAAAAAATCGCGACATTGACGCCGTAGTTGCGATGGGTGGTGCAATCTCACAATGGCTATTGGCTATTGGCAGCAGAAAAATATTTTGTATTCGCCCTCTCCTTCTCACTTTGAAGAGCCTGCATGAAGTGTGCCAGACAATGATAAAATTACCCTGGCAGTGATTTCTAGTTAAGTCTTGGCTGCCTATACAGGCAGCCAAGACTTGACTAGAAATCGCTGCCATGCATTCAGACCCACAGGATCTAGTGTTGTAGAACGTACTATATTTCAACTGGTGTGGTAAATTTTAACAATGTCATATACAATTCTACATTATGTGCTTGTAATGTGAAAATGAAAAAGCTGAATCTTATCTGAATCTAGAATATATGCAAAACAGTCCAGGCTTTTGAGAGATGAGCCGATTGGTAAAACGAATGCCGATTATTTTAGACAACAATTGGCCGATACCGAATGCCGATGTCAGATGGTTTCTTTATTATTCAAGCACACTGCAGAAGCTGGCTGATTTACAGTAATCAGAGTTTAAATTATGTGCCATTAATTGCCATCAACCCGGAAGATAACACACTTTTAATACTCACTAAATAAGTTAAATAACAAACATCAAATGGTTAATTTTATGTCAATGAAGCACCATCAGTGCAGTGTATTTTCGATTTAAAATAAACAGTTAACAACTGAGTTGAGAAGTTATCAAAAGCCGTCGTTGGAACGACATGTTTTAAAAAGAAAAATTCTTGATATTTCTTGCCTTTATTTCACCAATTTCAGTAGTTTATTTGTAATGTTTTGTTTGTCAATGCAAATATAAAGATTAGATGTTTTCATGTTGTTTATAACTTCATATATTATGAATTACACATCAAAATCAGGACAAGTAAGTTTAGCATTCAGACAATCCAATTTTTTTCATTTCACTTGTCCAGGAACAAGATAAGACAGAAATTACTGATTTCATTCAAGGCAAAAATAAATTTTTATTGAATAAAATTTTCCCCAGATTAATTCAATGCGAAATAATGTAAAAGGTATATAAAAATAATATGAACATACCTTAGAATATCAAATACAGTCAGGTACGTGAAGGCAGTTAAAGCTGAAATATCAAAAAGAAAAGTATTGGAAAGTTAAAAAATTTATAGTAATTTATATATTTTTTATACTTACCAATGACCCAGACATAGCTGGTGCTAACTCTTAAAATATAGGGCCAAACACAAATTTTGCCCCCCAATCCCCAAAATTTGCATCTAAAACTAAAGAAAACATGTCCTGAAAGGCCCTCCACACTTCGCCCCTACTGCGCATGCGCAGTGTCAAGGACGTTCCGAAATTGGCGCCATTAATCATTCTAATAACCAGTGCCTGGTAAGCGCTATGTACTCAGCGGGGAGGCAAGAGTTCCCAACTCCTGGGAGGGCCATCCCCGTCTGGGTCATTGGTAAGTATAAAAAATATATAAATTACTATAAATTTTTTAACATTTTTATACTGTACCAATGACCCAGACATAGCTGAATAGTAAAAAGGCTGGAGGGCCAAGGACATAGAGCAAAATGGAATACGCTCAATAAAATAAAATAGAGTCATCCCCTGTAGGGAAAAAGAAGTAATAGGCCTTACATGTATCTTTCTTATTTATGATAAATTAGAAAGATACAACACCTTCCAAAATTGAGCTTCATACATCCATGTACTCTATTAATATCCAATATAATCCTTATACTAATAATTTTTAAAGTAAGCCAATAAATAAAGTAAGTCTAGAGAATAGAGACTCTTATACTCCTAAAAGTGTCTGAGGATTGCATAATCATGTCCGTTGACATATGCAATATTCAAAAGCTATACTTTAAAAACTAAGACTTGAATGAATTTTAAAAACCTAAACTTCTCACTAAACAACCATCCCAATAACAGCTCAGAATTACTAACTCCGGAGGAGGTATCCCCTTGTTTTCATAGTAAAACAGGTGACCCAAGGGAACACCCTCCCCCCCCCCCCCTTTTTCTTGCCCTGGGTCAAATAGCCCAGAACGAAGAGGGCAGCCGAACGGAGACACTGCCGAAACAGACAGCCTACCTAGCTATAGTAGCAACTGTTAAGTGAATGACATTCTGAGCAGTAGATAATAGACCTAACAATAGAGGCCTCCAGAAATGGACTCGATATTTCTGAGATAAAATTCATGAATGTGGATGGCTGAGCGCAATGAGCGGCCTTCAAAAATCTATAATAGCGACACTATTAATGTAAGCCCAAGAAGTAGAAGAACTCTTACTTCATGAGCCGAAATCTTAAGCACAACTGCTAAGTCAATGATATACCATAAGCAGTACCGATAGTTAATAGAATCCATTAACAATAAAATGGAGCGTAACGTCCTTCTACTAGACATCAAAGACAGAAGAAGCTTACGCCCATAGTAATAAACAGATATCTGTTTATAAATACATAAACTGCACCCGGAAAGAGTAAAGGCCTATGTCCATACGAAGACGGAAGGACCTTAAAATAATAGGTTCCGGATAATAGGAGCCTAACTCTTATGCAACAATCCAACCTAAATAGTAATGGAAGTATTGATTCCGAAACTATGAAAGTGAAAATCATCCATCGATAGTGCATGAAACTCACTGACTCTACAGTAAAAGAGAAACCAACAGAATTACTGTCTAAAAGGTCAGAATTTGAAAACTACTGTTTCCAGAGGCTCAAATGATTACTTAGCTAAATAAGAACCGAAGTTAAAATCCGTATAGGAATTTAATCTAAAGATTCTAAGTCTATTTATCAAAAAGTTACTAACTGACTTAGATAAAGAGACAAAAGACTCAATTGTAAACTATCGTAGAGTGCATAGGTATGAGGTAACATAAACCTATAACCTAAATAATAACAGGCTGCAGTAGATCTTGTGAAACAAGTATACTAAAAAATAGCAATGAGTAGTATGGAGGGATCAACAATATGAACATAATGATCCCTACACCACGACGGAAGAGCCTCCACTTTAGCCGCATAGAATAGCGAAGAAGAGGATCTCCAATAGTAAGAAATCGCGTCCAAAGCTCGTCCAGTACAGTGCTTACAATGCAATACGGACCACACAACGGAATACATGAAGGTTGCGACCTTGCTGGTTGTGATAAAGATGACACGATTTACCCAGTGAAAAAGATCCTCACATAGAGGAAGATTTCACGTTAAGACCCACAGTAGACAAGAGAGTAAATTACTCATGATCTCTGTGAAGATAGAGATGCTATCAACAGAAATGTATTGTGGTTGTTTATCTTAGCAATACCTGCTAAAACAACAGCGCCGGAGGATACGCGTATCCTATCATTCCGTCCTATAGATCAATAGAGCGTTAACAATATTAGCTCAGAGATCTGGACAAGCCAACACATACGTCTGCAATTGATTAGCAAGCTGTGTCATAAATAAATCATCATTGGGCGCTCCCATAGATAGCAAATCTGATTGAATACTTGTTTGTTGAGAGTCCATTCTGACAGCAACAAGCGACCCGTAAGAGAACGGGAGTCCGATAAAAACAATCAGACGACCCGGAATATGACGGACCAAAACTGAACTTGGTGTACTATAACCAACAGACGGATTCTTTCCATTAAATTGAATAACGGAAACGAAAGAGTGCCTCCCTGGTTCCGGAGATACGCCACTACTGTCGAATTAAAGGACAGGAATTTGGGCATGCGTTTCTGAATAATGTTCATGCAATGACATAAAGCAAGCCTAAAAAACATTATTCCGCGGAAGAAAACTGATTGCTAAAAGACTGCGGAATCCAAAGACCCTTGCACTTCGAATCCGTAGGGATCAGTATTATATCCCAATCTGTTTGACTGGCAACCGTCATAACAGCCACACTCGGGTCCGGCAACTGCGGCGGCACTCTCTGAGTCAACCAGCGAATGTTTGCCCCAGTCTGAATCTCTTGTAACACTAGATAGACAAGAGAACGTGTAAATCGAGCAATTCATGGATTGCCGAAAAGTTGCCGTCGAAGAGAAGCTCCTCCGAGAACGAAGCGACTCTGAGATAGTTCTTAACCTTACTATCCACGCGTGTGGATGTAGCTAGGGCTGCGTCACGTCTAACTAACTCCAATCAGCCACTGAAGGGCGGAGTTATACGTGAACAAACTACTGCCCTCAAAAGAAATTACATTGAGAATAATATCCCGTAAATCTTTTCTTGAAGACGTAATGATAACGCCTCAGTAAGGCGGATTACGTATAATAAAGCGTCTAAGTTAAGTCTACTATACATAATGTCGTTCCCAACATTGAAATTGGAAAAGACATTAACGGCGAAAAAGAATATATGCAGTCTTTAATCACACCGTCTAGCCGCATATGAACTCTCGGTATGCCCTGCTCTGCCAAAATAAACTATTTGTATAAATGATAAAATGGCAGAAATGAGCAACGCGGACAAGAAACTAAACTATCATGCTTAGTAGCAGGCTTGTATATCTATATATATAGCGTCGAAAAATAAAACACATGTTGTAATAACAATATTGGACTGCGTCGGTAAGTCAGGGACAATGTCCCTGAACCGATCGAAAAATCCGAGTCCAATGACGCTATAAGTCTCTTATCCAAGATCGCAGCAATGAAGTCCGAAATAATAATCACTGGAAGATAATGCCAGAAGATATGAAAGGCATCTTCTGATACTACTAAAGGGAAAACTCGAAATCTTTCGAATCCCTTTCGCCATCCTGTCGGACCCTATAAAGCGTTCGGTCGTCCGTACCTGATGCAACCGCAGACCGCACCGACCCAGCGCCGTCAGATAATTCCTGATTCGACCGAGAAACTGTCAATTGCTGGGATGCTGCGAAACAACTGTGCTAACTCGGATAGCACGTCCGTCACTGAGGCCTGAGGAGAAGCGGTCTTACGATGCATTGCCGCTGGAAGCTCCGTGATCGTTACCCCGTGCATACTACCAATATGCGAGCGAACGGAGTGTATAGGCCTCGTGTCCCTTGGCTACCGGATGGCGCGACCTATTCGCCGTGGAATCACTGAATGCCGAAACTGATCGGATACTCGAGGTCACGTAGCCAATGTGCGGTCGTGTGCCCTGCTGTGAGGATGAGGAAGCATTAAAGACAGTCTCTCGGACTGTCAATATAACGGAGCGTCCCGACCAACGGACATATGCTCCGAATGTAAAATATCTGAACCACAACATGCGGTCCCCTATGTTGTTGGGCGAGAGAGGGACCTCTCTCGCTCACAGCCCGGACGGACCTGGACAAGCCAGGAACCGGACTAACAGGCTTTCTCCAATCTGTCCTCAATCTGCCGTCACTGGGTGAGTACTAAAGTAATTAAAGTGCTCGCATCACCCAAATCTCCTTCCTAGACCGCAACGGACGAACCCGGTAGCCGAACCATTCGATGAATGTACGCTACACCGGGTGAGCTAGCGAATGTCACTCCGTAGGCGATAGACATATTCCATGAGCACTTATTGCCGCTAACTCTTCATTAACTATGACGACAGAGGCACACTTTTGAAAGACATCTCCATAACTCTTCGAACAAGAAACCAGAAATGCTTGGTTAGCAAGCATAAAATAATAATATATATAGCGTCGTTCAATAATTCGAAAGTTGTGTGACATTATTGGACTATGTCGGAACTGAGGGACGATGTCCCTGAACCGAACCAAAAATTTCTAAGTCCACCGACGCTATCAGTTTCTTATCCGGCATCGCAGCATTCTGGTCCGACGAAAGAAGCTGTAGAAGACCAAGTCAGATGACATACACAACAGCATATGTTGTTCCGAAAGGGAAAGCTCGAAATCCTCCGAATCCCTTTCGGTATCCCGTCGGACCGGATGAAACTTTCGGACGTCCGTACCCGCTTCCGCGGAGCGTCCCGACCCAGCATCGTCGGATAAAATATATGCGACAGATTCAGTTGATGCTGGGATGCTGCGATAAACTGTGCTATTAAGGAAAGCACGTCCGTTCCCGAGGCCTGTGCAGTAGCGGTCTTACGATGCATTGCCGGCGGAAGCTCCGTGTACATTGACTCCCGCACACTTCCTATGCGAACGTCCGGAGTCTGCAGGCCTCGTGTCCCTGGCTACCGGATGGTGTGACCTGGTCGCCGAAGAATCCTTGATCGGCGAAGCTGGTAATATATCGGCGGTCACGCAGCCAAGGTGCGGTCGTGTGCGCTGACGAGAAGAGGAAGCCTTAGCAGTCTCAGCGGACTGCCTATACAACGGAGCGTCCCGAGCGACGGACGTATGCTCCGATTACGACACATTTTGTACCACAACATCTGGGGCCAGATGTTGTTGAACGAGAGAGGGGCCTCTCTCGCTTGCCGTCCGGATGGACCGGAACGAGCTATGAACCGGACTAAAAGGCTTCCTGCGTTCTCCCTCCGATCCGCCGTCACTGGGTGTGCATTAGGTTAATTTATAGTGCTCGCATCACCCCAAAATTCCTTCTAGACCGCAACGGACGAACCCGGCTGCCGAACCATTCGGTGAATGGACGCTACACCGGGCGAGCTAGCGGACGTCAAAGGCCGTCGAACCTACTAGGGTCCTCTTAGGCAATTGGCGTATTTACATGAGCACTTTTCCGCTAGCCCTTCATTAATTGTGACGATGGAGGCACACTGTTGGAAGACATCACAGATACATCACCCTAATCTTGATCGTTTGAAATAGAAATTGATAAAGTAGAGTGACCCTGCGGGGAAAGGACCGGAGTGTCCAAATCCCCAACAACATACCGTGACATACGCTTCCCATATTGTCATCGAAATCATACGATACAGAACAGGAGTTAATGTGAGTACACTGACCACATATAGAATGATAATAAAGTCAGAGGAAGACTTCCTCTTAAAACAATTGATCAATATCCTTTCAATGTGAAAAGAAAACAAGTCCTGGTACTCGCACTAACCCCTGGCAATCAAAATACATAATAATAATATGATCCATTAATATAGAAAAAATAACTGAAATCAAAATATTTTGAAAAAATATTTTTTCAGAACAGCCCAAGTTTCTGAAAAGTAACGTTGAGCCCCAATGGATCCCAAGCCTAAGTGTGGACAAAAATTTTAAAAATATTTTAAACAATTTATTCAACACTTACGAACAATAAAAATGTATCTAGTTATGATTAAAATAACATCAAGATATTATTTTTTAGAAATCCCCCCCTCACACAGAGGGCTGTTGTAAATGTAAACAATGAGTGTAAAAACACTAAAATAAGACTCCAGGCACCCAGGCCCGAAATCAGTTACCAAAAATACACTATCTGATGCAAAACAGAGACTTCCAGGGAAGAAACTGCAGAACATCAGATGGTAGATGCAGAACACAACGCCTAACCACCCGTAGGTGAAGACGTAAACATGGGGAAAGAACAGAATTCATTCTGTTATTCAGCTAAAACTCCCAAGAAAATTTAGTAATA
The DNA here is from genome assembly GCA_031216915.1 of Pictodentalium vernedei. NCBI lineage: Eukaryota > Metazoa > Mollusca > Scaphopoda > Dentaliida > Dentaliidae > Pictodentalium > Pictodentalium vernedei. The sequence continues at coordinate 450,165,198 of CM062292.1, forward strand.
ATAATTACAAAAACTATGCCAAAAGCATGGGAGAATAGCAAGGGGGAACTTAAAGGACAGGGAGAGAGGAAAACACTTAAAAAAACAGAGTAACTAAATAATCAGAATGACAACAAAATGGCTGCTGCCTTGAATATAGGTAACTTAACATAATTTCATTAAAAATTTTTAAGTTACAGCCCTGATAATATTCTGTCACACATTCTTTTCCTCTCCTTCTCTATCCTCCTTAGAATCACCATTTCACTAATATTTATGTGTCTGGCATCATTTAAACTGAGATTTATAAGCACAAAGATCAGTCAGATGTTAACTGATGAAGGGCCAAACTTAGAATGATTAATGGCGCCAATTTCGGAACGTCCTTGACACTGCGCATGCGCAGTAGGGGCGAAGTGTGGAGGGCCTTTCAGGACATGTTTTCTTTAGTTTTAGATGCAAATTTTGGGGATTGGGGGGCAAAATTTGTGTTTGGCCCTATATTTTAAGAGTTAGCACCAGCTATGTCTGGGTCATTGGTACAGTATAAAAATATAAGATTTTGAATAAAAAGTAAAATAAAAAAATTTAAGCTCACAAAGAATGAAAATCTAATGAAAAGTTTCAAATCCAAATATTTCAGACTGGGCATCTAGAACTCCCACACAGACCTGAGAGTCATATCATTCAAGAAGCTCAGAGACTGGGGAATGACCTCAAAAATAACCGTTTGAGTTTTTTTTGGACTAATAATACATATTCATGTTGAAGAAAGAAATATATCAAAAAAGTATAGCTTGTGAAATTTGTCACACTCTGCACTGCAGTTATCTTGGAAGGAACAAAATATTACTCCACCAAAAATGGGGGAAGCAATTACACGATACAGTCTACGTTGTTTATCATGGAAAGTATGTGAATGAAAGTGTGAATAACACTGTAGCTTAACTTGTCTGTGTGTTTTGTTTGATGAAAAGGATAATGTTCAATGTTTATGAAAGGATTATGAAATAAGACAAGAATTCTGATAATTGGGAATATGTTAATTTCTGTTCCCTGTATGCTATGTTTTTCATAAAAATAAAATGAGGTGTACACTGTACTAAAGGGCAGATGGGTGGGTCAATATGACCTCACAGTTAATGTATGTTGCCCTCACAGTTAACGTATGTCAACAAAAGTTACCAAGTTACAGTGAAATTATTCCAAAACGAGTCATCCTATCAACTTACATTGAAACCCCTTCATAAATATGGCCTGTAGACTGTACTAAAGGCTTTCAAGCTTCAGGCCTGTGTAGCCATGACGGTTGACCAATTGCTACTGAAAGTTAAAAAATTTATAGTAATTTATATATTTTTTATACTTACCAATGACCCAGACTTAGCTGGTGCTAACTCCAACAAAACCAGGGCCAAACACAAATTTTGCCCCCCAATCCCCAAAATTTGCATCCAAAACAAAAAGAAATCATGTCCTAAAGGACCTCCATAGTACGCCTCTACTGCGCATGCGCAGTGACGCAGTCGTCCCGAAATTGGCGCCAATTATCATTCTTACTGGCAGTGCCTGGTCAGCGCTATGTACTCAGCGGGGAGGCAAGAGTTCCCAACTCAGGGAGGGCCATCCCCGTCTGGGTCATTGGTAAGTATAAAAAATATATAAATTACTATAAATTTTTTAACATTTTTATACTGTACCAATGACCCAGACTTAGCTGAATAGTAAACAGGCTGGAGGGCCTAGGACATAGAGGAAAATCCAATAAGCTCAATTATATAGTAAAGAGGTAACCCCTTAAGGAGAAAAGGAGTATTAGGCTTTACATGTATCTTTCTTATTTAATATTAAATTAGAAAGATACACTACCCTTAATAATTGAGCACAATAACATTCATGTTCTCTATTAACATCCAGTATAACCCTTATACTAATTATTTTTAAAGCAAGCCAATAATAAAGTAGTCCAGAGAATTGAGACTCTTTATAATCATTTAAAAGTGTCCGAGTATTGTATATTAAAGCCCGTTTGACACTTGACATATACAAATGCTTCACACCGAGCTACACTTTAAAAATAAGACATGAATGAAATTAAACATTAATATTACACTTTAAAACCATCCCGGGAGCGACTCAGAAATACTGTCTTGGAGGAGGCATTCCCTTGCTTTTCACTATAAAGCAGGTGACCTAAGGGAACACCCGCCCCCCCCCCCCCTTCCCCTTGCCCTGGGTCAAATAGCCCAGAGCGAAGAGGGCAGCCGGACGGAGTCACTGCCAGAACAGAAAGCCTGCATAACTATAGTTGCAACTGTTTAGTGGACGACATTCTGAGCAACAGATAACGGACCTAAACAATGCAGGTCTCCAGAAATGGACTCAATATTTCTGAGATAAAAATTAGTAAATGTGGATGGCTGAGACCAATAAGCAGCCTTCATTAAATCTGTAATAGCAACACTATTAGCATAAGCCCAGGAAGTAGAAAGAGCTCTTACTTCATGAGCAGAAATCTTAAGCACAGACTGCTGAGAAGATAAATCTTCATAAGCAGTACGGATAGTTAACTGAATCCATCTAGCAATAGAATGGACTGAAATGTCCTTTCTATTAGGCATCAAAGACAGAAAGAAACGTTTCCGTCCCTTTCTGATGAACTGAGATCTCTGTTTATAGATACGTAGTGCTCTAACAGGACAGAGTAAAGGCCTACGCCCGTCTGAAGACGGAAGAGCCTTAATAACAATAGGTTCCGGATATTTATTAGGAGCCTGATTCTTAGCTAAAAAACCCACATTAGTAGTGAAGGTGATAGTGTTCCCAACACTACGATAATGAGAATCATCCACCGATAGTGCATGAAGCTCACTGACTCTTCTGGCAGAAGAGAAAGCTAAGAGAAAAGCTGTCTTATAAGATAAGAATTTGAAATCTACTGTCCCAAGAGGTTCAAATGGCTTTTCCTTCAATTTAAGGAGAACCCAAGCTAAATTCCACTTAGGAATTAATCTAAGAGTTCTGGGTCTATTTATCGAAAAGTTTCTAACCAATTTCGATAAAGAGACATTAGATCCAATTTGTAAACTATCATGATGTGCATAGGTATCAGATAACATAGATCTATAACCCTTTATAGTAACAGGCTGCAGTTTGATTTCGTCAAACAAGTATACTAGAAAGTTTGCAATGTCTGGTATAGAGGGATCAAATATATCTACAGAATGATCCCTACACCAACGACGGAAAACCTTCCACTTAGCCGCATAGTTTAGCGAAGAGGAGGTCCTCCTACAGTTAGAAATCGCGTCCACTGCTCGTCCTGTAAAGTGCTTGCCATGCAAGAAGGACCGCACAACGGAAAAACGTGAAGGTTGAGACCTTGCGGGTTGTGATGGAGTTGGCGCGATTTCCCCTGCGAAAGAAGATCCTCTCGTGGAGGAAGCTTCCGCGGTAGGTCCCACAACAGACACCTGAGTAGATTTATCCACGGTCTCTGTGGCGACAGAGATGCTACCAACAGAATCTTGCATTGAGATTGTTTTATCTTTAGCAATACTTGTTGAATTAACGGCGCTGGAGGATACGCATATCCTATCATTCCGTCCCAAGGGATCGACAGAGCGTCTACTGCAAATGCTCTTGGATCCGGACACGGGGACACATATGTCTGCAACTGATTGTTGAGATGTGTCGCAAATAAGTCTATCATTGGCCGTTCCCATTGGTAGCAAATCTGATTGAATACTTGTTTGTTGAGAGTCCACTCCGACGGCAACAAGCGACCCTTTCGTGAAAGGGAGTCTGCTAGCACATTCAGACGACCCGGTATGTGACGGACCGAAAGAAGAACGTGATGTTCCAACGCAAACAGAAGGATTCTTTCCGTTAGATTGAACAACAGAACTGAATGAGTGCCTCCCTGATTCCGTATATACGCCACTACTGTCGTATTGTCGGATAGGATTTGGACATGAGCATCGTGAATAATGTCCATCCAGTGACGTAACGCAAGCCAAATTGACATCATTTCCTTGATGTTTATGTGCTTGCACAGGAATTGCGGATCCCAAAGACCCTGGCATCTCGAATCCGTTGGGATTAATGATGCACCCCAACCTGTTTGACTGGCATCCGTCATAATGGTAAAACTCGGATCCGGCAACTGCAGCGGAACTCCTTGAGTTAACCACTGAATGTTTGCCCAAGTCTGAATCTCTTGTTTCACTTGATCTGACAAGAGAACGTCTACATCGAGCGAATGAATTTTCACACTCCAATTCTGAGTCAGGAAAATTTGAAGAGGACGTGTGCGTAGTTGCCCCATCGGAATGAGATCCGCGGCGGCTCCGCACAGACCTATCAGTCTCATAAATTCTCTCGCCGTGACTTTGTCTGCATGCAGACAATAGCGAGCGTAACAACTGACTAATTTCGCTCTGGTTAACGGCAGACGAACGAGATTGTTGTGCGTCTCGAAGCTCATTCCCAGATGAGTGAATGACTTGGACGGCACCAGATCCGACTTCTCCTCGTTTACTATGAAACCGAGACGTCGGAGCAATAGAAGAAGATTCTGAACATCGTTCTGAAGCGTTAACTCGTTGCCGTACCTCTGAAGAATGTCGTCCAGGTAGGCCGACGTTACCGCAGACGAATGAGCTCGGAAGTATATCATTACCGAGTTCATTACCCGAGTGAAAGCCCAGGGTGCTAGATTCAATCCGAAGCACATGGCCCGGAACTGATACACCACTCCTAGGACTGCGAAGCGTAGATACTTTCGGAATGTCGGATGTACCATGACATGAAAGTACGCATCTTTGAGATCTATGCTCGTTGCATAATCGTTCACCCGAATACTCGCTCTGACCGATCAAATCGTCTCCATATAAAACTTCGGAGCGACGATCAGCTTGTTTATCCAGCTCAAATCTATGACTGGACGGAACGAGCCGTCTGGTTTCGGAACCAGAAACAGATGGCTGTAGAATCCCAGCGATTCCTGGTTTTCTACGACCTCTACCGCGTTCTTCATTAAAAGAGACTGCACCTCTGATAACAGAGCGTCTCTTTTCTGTGGATTTGACGGAAGATGAGTCCACTTTGGACTTCGAGTTAATGGAGGCTTTCGTTTGAAGGATATCTTTAGACCTTCCGAAGTCACTCCTCTCACCCACGGGTCGTCCGTAATCGACGTCCACTCTTGTGAAAAACTCGACAACCTTCCGCCAACCGGAACGCGATAGAGGTTTAAGCCATCACCTCCTGGACCTGCGAGGCCTGCGGTAGGAGAAACCACGTCTTCCACGACCCGCACCTCGCCTCGTCGACCTCGGGGCGTCCGACCTATTGTCCCGGCCTGAAGGACGTCCCGAACGAGAGTCGCTATCCTGACGGTCTCTCGAATAAGACCAAGAGGACGCACCGGAACCTCTATAGGAACCTCTCTTGGGCGCATTAGACCCAGAAGTGCCCGCCTTATTCGTGTCTGCTGTATCCGACCTTTTAGGAGCGGATCTGAACAACAGAGAATCATTAGCTTTCTTTTTAATATTATCATAAATAGCGGAAAGCTTGCCGTCAAAGAGAAGTTCTCCTGAGACCGAAGCGACTCTAAGAGAGTTCTTCACCTTAGAATCCACTAGTGTGGATGTAGCTAGGGCTGCGTCACGTCTAACCAACTCCAGATTTGCCACTGAAAGGGCGGAGTTACACGTGGAATAAGCTACTGCCCTTGAAAGAAGTCTTAAAGAGGATTGTATATCCTGAAACTCTTCCCCTTGAAGGCGCAGTGATAACGCCTTAGTAAGGTGATCTGCGTAAGATAAGGCATCTAAATTGGCTCTGTTAGACGCAATAGCTGTTTCCAACACCGCGGTTGGAATAGAAGCTGACGACGGTAATGATAGCTCTAAGTCTTCCGCCTCGTCGTCCATACGCAGAGGAACTCTCGGTATACCCTGTCCTGCCGTGTCGAATTTATTCCTTGCATTAATGAAAGGCAGGTTGAGAGTATTTGCGGACAAGAAACCTGCTTTCCCCGTCCTGGAAGCAAGTTTAAATATAGCGTCGTTCAATAATTCAAATGTTCTTGCAACATTATTGGACTGCGACGGAAACTCGGGAGCGATGTCCCTGAACTGCTCAAAAAATTCAGAGTCCAATGACGCTATAATTCTCTTGTCCGGAAGCGCAGCAGTCTGGCCCGACGGAACAACTTGAGGGAGAAAGTGCCGGATGAAGTCCACGGCAGCTTTATGTTGTTCCGAAAGGGATAGCTCCAATTCATCCGTATCCCTTTCACCATCCGGTCGGACCTCCCGATGTTCCCGGTCGTCCGCCCCCGATGCTTCGGCGGAGCGTACCAACCCAGCGCCGTCGGATAATTCTCGATCCGACACCGTTTCTGTCGGCTGCTGGGATGCTGCGATAAGCTGTGCTATCTGCACTAGAATGTCCGACGTCGAGACCTGCGGAGGCGCGGTCTTTCGCTGCTTCGCCGAGGGCAGCTCCGCATCAGATGGCTCCCGCATATTTTTCCTATGCGAACGTCCGGAGTCCATCGGTCTCGAATCCCTGGCTGCCGGATGGTGTGACCTGGTCGCCGAAGAATCCTTCATCGGCGAAGCTGGCAAAATATCGGAGGTCACGCAGCCAAGGTGCGGTCGTGTGCGCCGACGAGAAGAGGAAGCCTTAACAGTCTCTGCGGACTGCTTATACAACGGAGCGTCCCGAGCGACGGACGTATGCTCCGCTAAAGACACATTTTGTACCACAACATCTGGTCCCAGATGTTGTTGTACGAGAGAGGGGCCTCTCTCGCTCGCGGCCCGGCTGGACCTGGACGAGCTAGGAACCGGACTAAAAGGCTTCCTCCGTTCTCGTTTACTATCCGCCGTCACTGGGTGTGCATCTATTATGTTTATAGTGCTCGCATCACCCAAAATTTCCTCTTGGACCGCATCGGACGAACCCGGCTGCCGAACCATTCGGTGAATGGACGCTACACCGGGCGAGCTAGCGGACGACATTTGTCTAATCTCCATGAGCACTTTTGCCGCTAGCTCTGAATTCATTTGTGACGACGGACACACACTTGAAGAAGATAACATGGAAACATCACCCTGTTCTGGTTCCTCTGAAATAGAAACTGAGAGAGTAGAGTGACCTTGTGGAGAAAGAGCCGGCATCGCTCTTTCTCCAGAAACAACATACCGTGACACACGTTTCCAATGTTTCTCATCCCAATGTTCACATATAGGGCAGGGATTAATGCGAGAACACTGACTACAATTAATACAATGATCATGAAAGTCAGAGGAAGATTTCTTCCTATTACAATTTGAACAATGTCCCTTCATTGTGAAAGAACAACAATAAGTCCTAGTTACTCGCAAAAACCCCTGACACAAAGATACATAATAACATGATCCATTAATAAATGAAAAAACAATTGCAAAACAAAATAATTTTGAAAAAATATTTTTTCAGAGAAGCCCAAGTTGCTGAAAAGTAACGTTGAGCCCCGATGGATCCGATGGCAAAGTGTGGTCAAAAATTTTAAATTTATATAAAATAATTAATGAGACACTTTCGGATAATATAACTGTATCTTATAATGAGATAAACTACCACAAAGGCAAACAGCCCCCCTCAAAAAAGGCTGTTGCCAATGAAAACAAACAGTGTAAACACACTAGAAAACATGACTCCAGGCACTGAAAAAACTGGCCCGGAATCAGTCATCAATTACACTCTATCTGATGCAAAACAGAGACTCCCAGGGGAGAATCTGCAGAACATCAGATGGAAGATGCAGAACACAAACGTTATACACCCATGGGTGAAAACGTAACTATGGGGAAAATAACAGAAAACATTCTGTAACCAAGCAACTCTCCCAGGAAATTTTAGAAATGAAACTTCTCAAAAATATGCCAAAAGCATGGGAGAATTGCAAGGGGGGACTTTAGAAGGCTAGGGGAGAGGAAACACTGAATAAGCAGTGCAACAATTAGCAAGAATGACAACAAGAGGCCCATGCCTCGAAAACAGGCAACTTAACATAATTTCAACAAAAAATTTTAAGTACAGCCCTGATTATATTTTGCCACTTCTTTTTTCCTCTCCTCCTTCTATCCTCCTTAGAATCACATTTTCTCCAAAAATTACGTGTCTGGCATCCTTTAAACTGAGATTTACAAGCACAAAGATCAGTGAGATGTTGACTGATGAAGGGCCAAACAGAGAATGATAATTGGCGCCAATTTCGGGACGACTGCGTCACTGCGCATGCGCAGTAGAGGCGTACTATGGAGGTCCTTTAGGACATGATTTCTTTTTGTTTTGGATGCAAATTTTGGGGATTGGGGGGCAAAATTTGTGTTTGGCCCTGGTTTTGTTGGAGTTAGCACCAGCTAAGTCTGGGTCATTGGTACAGTATAAAAATGGGGACATCCTCATCTCGGCATTATACCGAGTCATTCTACTGAGTTACAATGAAATCCCTTCACAAATACGACTTGTAGTCTGTACTAAAGTTTTTCGGGTTTTGGGCTCTGGCAGCCATCAAGGCTGGATATGACCTGTAGGCTGTGCTAAAGGTTTTCGGGCTTCGGGCCCCTGTAGCTGTCAGTTTCCCAATTGTGTCCAAAAGGGGACATTCTCATCTAGACATTATATGAAGTCAACCTATCAAGTTACAATGAAATCCCTTCATAAATATGACCTGTAGACTGTGCTAAAGGTTTTGGGGCTTTGGGCTTGGGCAGCCATCATGGTTGAATGATTACAACCAAAAGGGGACATTCTCATCTGGGCATCATCCTGAAGCCGTCACAGTTGACCAATCACGACCAAAAGGGGATATGATCATCTAGGCATTATATGGAGTCAAACTAACAGGTTACAGTGAAATCCTTCCATACATACAATCTATAGGCTAATCTAAAGGTTTTGGGGTTTTGGGCTTGGGCAGCCATCAAGGCTGAATGATCGTGATCAAAATGGGACATTCTCATCTACACATTATCTGGAGTCATCCTACCAAGTTACAATGTATGAAATCCCTTCATAAATATGACCTGTAGACTGTGCTAAAGGTTTTTGGGTTTCGGGCCCCTGTAGCCATCACAGTTGCCCAATCGTGTCCAAAAGGGGACGTTCTCAACTAGACATTATATGAAGTCAACCTACCAGGTTACAATGAAATTACTTCATAAATATGACCTGTAGATTGTGCTAAAGGTTTTCAAGCTTTGGGCTCGGGCAGCCATCTTGGTTAAATGGTCGCAACCAAAAGAGGAAATTCTCATCTGGGCAACATCTGGAGTGATCCTACGAAGTTACAATGAAATCCCTTCATAAATATGACCTGTAGACTGTGCTAAAGGTTTTCTGGCTTCAGGCCCCTGTAGCCGTCACAGATGACCAATCACGACCAAAAGGGGATGTCATCATCTAGGCATTATATCGAGTCAACTTAACAAGTTACAATGAAATTCTTCCATAAATACGACCTATAGACTATGCTAAAGGTTTTTGGGCTTGGCAGCCATAAAGGCTGAATGATCGCGGCCAAAGGGGACGTTCTCATCTAGACATTATTTGGAGTCATCCTACCAAGCTACTATGAAATCCCTTCATAAATATGACCTGTAGACTGTGCTAAAGGTTTTCGGGTTTTGGGCTCGGCAGTCGTCACGGTTGACAGATTGAGACCAAATGGGGAAGTTCTCATCTAGACATCATCCGGAGTCATCCTACCAAGTAACAATGAAATCCCTCCATATTAAATATTGGGCAGCCATCACGGATGACAGATCATGACCAAAAGGGGACGTTCTCATCTAGGCATTATACAGAGGCATCCTACCAAGTTACAATGGAATCCCTTCATAAATACGACCTGTAGACTGTGCTAATGGTTTTCGGGTTTTGGGCTTGCGCAGCCATACCGGTTGACCGATCACGACCAAAAGGGGACGTTCTCATCTAGACATGACCCCAAACCTGCATATGAAATTTTGTGACGATCAGACAAGAACTGCGGGGTGTAGCCTGTGCTAAAGGAAAATGTGAACAGACTCACAGACTAACAGACTAACAGACTTCTGCACGCATGACGGCAATAGCTTATCCTGACTTTGTCAAGTTAAGCTAAAAATGAAGTCATGAACTGAACTGGTTGGTATTTTACATAAGATATGCACTTTAAAATATGTTTCATGTGTAGATATAAATATACTCACCCATACTGTTTGTGGAATGACACCAAAATAGTAACATAACAGTACCCAAAAAGTTGAAGGCAATAAAACCCAGAATCTTCTTGGCCTACAAAAAAAAATATATTAACAGAATCAAACCATTTTAAAGTTTCACACAAATGAATTTCCAATTAACCCTTTACCCAATGTAACAGCCAAAACCGGCCAGTGCTATTCACAAAATTTACCATTCAACTTTTATTATTTTTTCGTTTTTTGTCAAAACATAGCTTATGACCCCTCAATGGAATGAGCTATATTTTTGAGGCAAAAAATATTAAAAAATTAGTGCTTCAAGAATATTATTTGCAAGTGTCATCTGCTTTTCGTGTTAGGTAAAGGGTTAAAATTTGGTTTAACCTTCTGCACTCTGATGTCAAAATACAAAAATTTCAAGTTGCAAATTTTTCCCATAATGCAAGAGTTCATTGGCAGCAGAAAAACAGGGCTCAAAATAAGTGGTGTCGCGTCGCTTTTTGCTCTGCAAAACTTGCAAAAAGCTACACAATGTTCAATTATGTATAGCATTTTGCGATACAAGATAATCAACTGCAGCCTATTAGGCTGCAGTTGATTATCTTGTATCGCAAAATGTGAATGAAAATTTGCAAACAAATTTGAAAACTAGTTCACTGATGCTTTACGTCTGATTGTGGAACATTCCAGGCATAACTCAGATTAACTCTCCATCAAGCATCATTTGCAACTTCATATGTAAGATGAATTCTGTTGGTTTAAATTCTTCCTGTTTTTACAACATTTTGCATAAAATGCCCATTAAAAATAACTTCAAGCCCAACAAATTAAAAATCCCAACTTCCATTTTGAGAACTCTATTAAACAACCAAGACACCATTTGAAAATATCCAAGTCCATGCAACCTTTAAAGACATTTCAGTTAAAGAAAAACATAGTAAATGCTTCATGTGTTGCAGATCATTTGGAAATGCCCCAAAATGGATGGAAACTATTCTATCTACTAAGAAGAATTCAAATACAAAACAGCATAACATAACTCTGGTACACAAAAATAGCTATGTAATTTTTACAAAATGCTATTCATTTTTTGGAAATGTGTAGCATTTTGCTACGCAAAGAAAAAAAGTTATTTTGAGCACTGCAGAAAAACATTTTTTGCCTCCAATTCTTGCCTGTGGCAGCAGAAAAAACATTTTTTTCCCTTCCACCCTTGTCATTGGCAGCAGAAAAGCACTTTTTCCTTCCCATCCTTGTTGTTGGCAGCAAAAAAACATTTTTTCCCTCCCACCCATCATTGGCAGCAGAAAAACATTTCTTCCCTCCCACCCATCATTGGCAGCAGAAAAACATTTGTTCCCTCCCACCCATCATTGGCAGCAGAAAAAACATTTGTTCCCTCCCACCCATCATTGGCAGCAGAAAAACATTTGTTTCCTCCCATCCATCATTGGCAGCAGAAAAACATTTTTTCCCTCCCACCCATCATTGGCAGCAGAAAAACATTTGTTCCCTCCCATCCATCATTGGCAGCAGAAAAACATTTGTTCCCTCCCACCCATCATTGGCAGCAGAAAAACATTTGTTTCCTCCCACCCATCATTGGCAGCAGAAAAACATTTGTACCCTCCCACCCATCATTGGCAGCAGAAAAACATTTGTTCTCTCCCACCCATCAATGGCAGCAGAAAAACATTTTTTCCCTCCCACCCATCATTGGCAGCAGAAAAACATTTGTTCCCTCCCACCCATCATTGGCAGCAGAAAAACATTTGGTTCTCTCCCACCCATCATTAGCAGCAGAAAAACATTTAGTTCCCCAGCTTTATTAAGCTCGACCATGACCCTGTTGGTGTTCACTGCGAGAACATTTCAAAGAGTAAACACAAATAATGAACATGTGTAAAAACTAACAAGGGCAACACAAAACGTGGGCCACTGCCTCCAACACGTAGGCAATGATAGGCTTGTTCGAAGTGGCCTTAAAGGTATTGTGGGGCAGAAAACTTTTCTTAGTCGAAAGAGTGAAACAGAAAAATGTTCTAAGTCGAAAGAGTTCAAAGGGGCCATAACTCTGGGAACCAGTACTGGCCGGAACACGTTCCTTGTGCATATTGTTCCATGTGGGTTTATCAGCATACCAAAGGAGATGCAAATTCGACTGATGGCTTTGCAATTACAATCCAAAATATTTGTATGGACAGAGAAAAAAATTAACCCCACAGAGCAAAAAATAACCCCACAAGTGGCCACTGTACTAACCCAACCCCACAACTACCTCTGACCCTAAATTGTAAACCCCACAATGTACCTCTGCTAAGCCTGGACAGACAGACAGATTGACAGACAGACAAATGGGGGGCTTCACTAAATACTACAGAATCCTCCTTTGGTGGTCGGGGGCATAATAAAGAACACCTGATTACCTCCTCATGCTTAATTACACTTCTGAATTCTGTCATAATGGTGTTTATGAGAAATTTTTTCTTCTGTAGAGTGCGCTGTGGTCCATTCTAAAAAATACAAAAAATTTTGTCAGTAATTCATGATAATCTGATCAATGTAAATGACCCCACCAGCTCTTACTACCTACTCAAATTTTGATTCCATTTTAGATTTTTAATACCTCACCTGCAGGAACTTGTTGTGCTAGTTCCAAAGAGGAGCCATAAGCTATGCTTTGAATGCAAGAAATTAAAACTGCTAATTGTCGATAAGATCAAGAATGAAAGTACCAGCGCAGCTTAACTTGACTGTATGTAGTGTTTGATAAAAAGGATAATGTTCAATGTTTATGAAAGGATTATGAAATAAGACAAGAATTGTGATAATTGAGAATATGTTAAGTTCTGTACCCAACATGCTATGTTTTCAGCAAGAGCAATTTAAGGTGTTGACTGCATTAAAGAATTGAGGCCTGGGTTAATGTGGCCCTCACAGCTGACATATGTCAACCAAAGTTACCAAGTTACAGTAAAATCATTCCAAAATGAGTCATCCTACCAAGTTACAATGAAATCCCTTCATAAACATGACTTGTAGACTTTACTAAAGGAATGTAGGTCACAAGCTGGTGCAGCAGTCACAGCTGACCGATTGTATCCAAAATATGAGTGAACTTTCAGCTTTGCAGGACTGAGCATGCTGAATAAAGACCCAGCAGATGGATTGGTATTTGGATGCTGAAAATTATAACTGTTTTTTGAGCAGTTCATGATTCAAATTCCACTCAGCAATTTTCAAATCGATCCACCCTAATGAAAAAGGTTGTTGAAGGTGATTATGGAGTGACAGGTGCACATTAAGGGAGATAATTTAGAGGTACCGGCATCTTAGAAAACACCAGTGGAGTTTGGTCAACTGATTGGAAAACGCTTGTATTTATGGTTGTTCAATTTATCGTTACGTAAGACCAACGGTGACAAGTAGTGTATTGTTATACTGCTATTCTGTAGTTTTAGCACTTTTGAGTTGGAATTCTGGATGAGCGCATGAAAAATTAGAAGAAAAAAAACATTGAATTGCACCATGCAAATCAAGTTTCAGTGACTGGATCGCACATGGGAGATCTTGTTTCACAGATAGTGATGCAAAACCAACAAAAAATACCCTGTAATTTCAACTTTGGAATTCTGTAGAACTATAGCACGAATCAGATAAATGACTTCGGGTGACCGCGACAACACACTCCATATACGGTATGAAATGCACTTTGTTGCCTCCTTTTATCTGGGAAGATCGCCATTTGAGACAGACGATTTTGAGGGACATTTGATTGAATTTATGGTCCGCAGAATTCAGGGTGAGGCGGACATTTATCGTCTGCATAATTTTGACTTTAGACGGGCGACTGCGGCAAGGGCGATCGCTTGCCTATAAATGCCAGGTCTGTGTGATGTTATCTACTAAGAAAGAACACAACAAGGGTGAAGTACGGCAGACTGGAATCAAGGACCCGAGGTGTAGTTTTTCCTGTATTTCGTGTGCATCAAAGAAATACAGGAAAAAGAGCTGAAACGGTTAAGGGGATTTCTTGAGCAATTAATCACGTTGATTAACCTTGGTTAACCAATTAATCATTTCTCCAAATAGATATCTTAATAATTGCCATACCGTTAATGATTTACAGCATAAACCCTTTACCCAACGTAACAAACAAAACCGACTCGGACTATATACAAAAATCTCCATTCAAATTTATCATGTTTTCAATTTTTGCCTCAAAAACATAGCTTATGACCCCTCATTGGAACAAACTCATTTGAACTCATTCCAATGAGAAGTCATAAGCTATGTTTTTGAGACAAAAATTGAAAATTTTTAGTAATTCACGAATTTATGGGTAAAGGGTTAAGAATTACCATTTCCAGCCACTGATACAGTATGATGACCATGCAAGTAAACAAGTATGTTAGCAAGTAACCTGCATGCTTTATTTGGTCTCATATAATTGATGTGAGTCAGTGTGACAATGATTGCCTGTTTTGGAGCAAGTCTGTGCCTTTGTTAACCCATATAATACAGTAGTTCAAAAGTAATGCTTAACCCTTTACCTAACATGAAAAGCAGACGACACTTGCAAACAAAATTCTTGAATAACTAATTTTTTTCATTTTTTGTCTCAAAAACATAGGTTATGACCCCTCATTGGAACGAGCTCATCAAGCTCGTTCCAATGAGGGGTCATAACCTATGTTTTTGAGATAAAAAATGAAAAAAATAATGAAAATTAATTGGCGATTTTTGTGAATAGCGCTGGCCGGTTTTGGCCGTTACGTTGGGTAAAGGGTTAATCGATCAATTACTTTTTGGATCGATCAAAATGTTGATCATTGATTAATCAATTAATCGGTTAACCATTTCAGGTCTAGAAAAACTCCACTGAGGGTTGTTTATTCCTGTCCCTTGTACTCTACCCAAGTCGTGTTCTGCATTTATACCCTAATTAAACATGAATTCAATGAAAGAAGTTGATAATTTTGAAGAAAAAGATCACTTCCAGCAGTCTGATAACTTCTGTGCTTGATACTGTTTTGTGCCGATGCATTTCATTCACATCATAAAGTCACTCGGACACTTAATGTCCAATCAGATGCATTCTTACATGATGTTCTTACACGTAATTCAGAGATTCCATGTACAGTGTACCTAGAGAATTTCCCAATGTTTGTATTGTATCACCTTCAAATTCTTCCCAAGTTACGATGGTAAACGCTGTGCCCAAATAAGATAATTGTGCCCAAATTATGCAGAGTTTGAAACTTTTTCCAATGTTTTGCAGTGTTTCGGCAATATATAGTTTAGCCACGTTTCCCATGATGTTTGCAATGTAGCTTAGAGTTTACCCTAGAATGAAACAATGCAACAGATAAATAATTTTTTTTTAAAAACTCACAGAGTTCGCCATAGAAAAGCAATTGGCGTCAACAACACTGTTGACGGCGATTGCTTTTCTGTGGCAAATTCTATATGATCATGCAGTTAAAGCTTGTGATCTATTATATTCATGTTTGTGGCATTTCTCAGTAAATGCCATGTGTAATTTACTTTCAAATAGACCTTTAGCTCGACACTGGGAAACTAAGAAGCCTTCTTGAGTTAGTCAAGTAAACTTACATCAAAGGGTGGCAGACGGGAACCAGTGATAATGGTGAAGACCTATAACAAGGGGTTGTAAACTAGCATTTTAAGACGGGGGACCTAAAACCTAAAACAGATGCCAACAAGAAGAAAATACCAGTGCTTTATCTCCAACCATGCAGGCCACATCCATATTTGCTGTTGTGCCCAAATTAGACTGATCTAAAGGTCTGACATTGAATACGCATGGCAATCATAGTATAAAGGCAGGCTAGATAAAGGAATTAAGAATGAAAAAGAAAGATCTGATAAACAGACTGAACTTACAGATCTTCTTCCATCATCATGATGTGTGCTTGCAGCTGAAATAAAAATACATACACTCAATTTTAACAAGTTTCAAAGAAATCGACCGATAAACATCTGAGAAAATCTCCCGACAAAATAGGGGCATAACTCTGGCAAAAAAGGTCTGATCAAAACTGTAATCGCAGGTGGACAGGTTCCCATGGTAGTAAAATTTCATACCAAGTTTTAAAGGAATTGACTCATAAACATCTGAGAAAATCTCCAGACAAAATTCTAAGCCTGCTTTTTCAAGTTGAAAAAAGGGGCATAATTCTGACAAAAATAATCTAACCTAAACTATAATAGTAGGTGCACAGGTTCCCATGGCTGTGAACATTCATACTAAGTTTTGAGCAGATTGGTCCTTAAATGTCTGAGAAAATTTCCAGACAAAATTATGTCAATGGATAGGCAGATGGACAGACGGACGGATGTGGTGATTCCAGTATACATCCCCTACAACTGATTGTGTGTGTGTGTGTGTGTGTGTGTGTGGGG
Organism: Pictodentalium vernedei; assembly: GCA_031216915.1. Lineage (NCBI taxonomy): Eukaryota > Metazoa > Mollusca > Scaphopoda > Dentaliida > Dentaliidae > Pictodentalium > Pictodentalium vernedei. The sequence goes on from CM062292.1 coordinate 450,181,850, forward strand.
GGGGGGGGGGGGGTTATAATAAAGGAAAATAATACTTTAACCCTTTACCCAATGAATCGCCCACATCCGCCCACGTAATATTCAAATACAGCTGCTGAAACAATATTATTTTTCGAAAAATTTCAACAAAACCATATCATGTGACCCCTCTTTGGAACGAGCTCGTTCCAAAGAGGGGTCACATGATATGGTTTTGTTGGAAATTTTTTTTAAAAATTTAAAAAATGATGAATTTTGAAATTGTCTGCGTTGGGTAAAGGGTTAAGAGGAGAAGATATTTTGTTTATGTCTCAACCCTTTACCCAACACAGCATTTTAAAAAAAAAATAAATTAAATTCCACATTTTTTAAAGACAAATTTCACAATTCTTCAATCAAACCATACACAAATGATATCCATATTATGTGTATGGTTTTATTGAGAAACTTCCGAGATGTTTTAGGCTCTGGTAGACTTATTCTGATCAATTTATTTTCTGGCAGTTTTGAGCTGCTATGTTAGGTAAAGGGTTAACAGAACTTTCACCAAAATAAATAGCAAGAACTAATGCCTGATCTCACCAAAGCGAGTTTGCAGGTTAGTCGTTATTATTTATTTTGGTGGAAATTCTAAACATGAACAACATGGCTAGCCTAGTAAAACAGAGAAAGCAAGAAAGTATCAAGACATATTATTAGTATAGGTCACCACCACCATGTCATATAGCGTAACCTGTTAACCCTTTACCTAACATGAAAAGCAGACTACACTTGCACAGGGTTCCTGCACCTGACCTGACATGAAATTCCAGGCTTTTTCAGGCCATATACACCCCAAATTCAAGGAGTTTCAAGGCTAAGAGAAAGTTAAATTCAAGGTTTTTCCAGGCTTATCGTAGTTGAACCACTCAAACCGTCTCGGATGTATTTCATTCATCTCAATTTGGCGCGCAATGCTTCATTTTTCAAGGCTTTTCCAGGCCCAGGGAGCCAAATCAAGGCTTTTCAAGGCCTTGAATTTCCTTTTTGAAATTCCAGGCTTTTCCAGGCTTTTCAAGACCCGCAGGAACCCTGTTGCAAAAAGATTCTTGAATAACTAATTTTTTGTCTCAAAAACATAGGTTATGACCCCTCATTGGAACGAGCTCAATGAGCTCGTTCCAAAGAGGGGTCATAACCTATGTTTTTGAGGCAAAAAAAATGAAAAAATAATGAAAATTAATTGGCGATTTTTGAGAATAGCGCTGGCCAGTTTTGGCCATTATGTTGGGTGAAGGGTTAATGGGTTACAAAGTAAGCTTTTTATTCCAGGCCTGTTTACAGAAGATGAACACAGAATGGGAAATGAGTAAAATTAAATTTCTGCTTTACCTGACTTAGTAAGAAAATATCCAATTCTATTTTCTTATCATTGATTCTATTACTCTGAACCAGTAATCATTTCTTGAAAAGATCACTGAATTTTTTGTTCAAAAGTGGTTCAAAGTCTTGTTTTGGCAAATGAATATAAGGCCCCACAAAATAGATCTTCTTTTTCTCAGGCCATTTTTTGTAAAATGAATGCAGGCGGGCATTTTTTTTCTTTTATTTTTTATTTTTGTAATTATTTCTTTGCCATCAAAAGTTCATGTTCTTGGTTTGTTTTAGGTTTTAGGCCTCATAATCTACAGAATAGAATGAGAAGTGGTGTACTTCGTCCCTTGAGTGCAAGAAGGATTTGCAATGCTACACCATTGCAAAACCTTTTAGCATTCAAAGGACAAATTTAAAGTGAAAGGCGTGCCAGATGTATAATTTGGACGTGGTGTAGACCCTGGAACACTTTCTTCTAGAATGCCCAAAATACCAGTCTAAAAGAATAAGATTCACTGGGAGTCTAATGGAGAAGTGGGAGGTATGTTTTAGGCCTCATAATCTACAGAATAGCATCTGTGGTAGTGTTCTTTCATCCCTTGAGTGAAACAAGACTTTGCAATACTAAAGCATTGCAAAGTCTTGTTGCACTCAAGGAACAAATTGATCAATTTTATTAATTTGGGTAAAATATCGGACATAAAGCGTTTAATTTTTATTTATTCAAGTTTGTATTGATTATAATAAAAAGAGACATGTGGCAACCAAAAGGAACATGTGGGGGGACCTGAGAAAAAGATTTTTAACTTTTTTAGGCCTGAGACAAAGATTACATTTGAGAGTAAAACAATGTTTCAAAAGAGAGTTATCAAGACAGTACAATCCTGAGCTTGTCATAAATTGTCTTGCTGTGGTGGTTCATTTATTCACATATTTATTATATAATGCCTATTATTCTTTTTCTCTCATTAGTCATTATCAACCTGTCCATATAGGTATACTCCTCTCTACCTTCATTAGAGCTGGGAGTTTAATTTTGCATCAGTTTCTGTGTCAACTTGGTTAAGGTATATTCCCAACAAGATGAATCCCAACAAGGTGAATGTCGAAAATGGTCATCCCAACAAGACGAGTTTAATTGGCCAACAGAGCAGCTATACTTCAGGCAAATGCAAACACCTATGCTGATGATTGGTTGATGCTCAACATCATTTTAGACTGCTGATATTAAATGTATGAAATGTATGTATGAAATCAGGAAATGGTAATAATTCATGTCTCTGCCCTAAATAGTGATTATGGATACCATACTGTTCTGCAGCATGCAAGCTGCCCATGCCAAGATTAGGCTATAATTGCAACTAATTTGTATCTTAATTGCTGCAATACAGCCTCATTATTGTTCCTCTGTATGCATCTCCATTGATCAGATTATTGCCCATGGGAGCAAGAACTTGGCAATGATACAACAGTTCGTATATCAGCTTAGTTGCGATACATATTTTGGTTACCTGATGGGTTATCTAAATCAAGTATAGGGTAGTGTTGAACCGATGATCGGAATCGGCCATGCCAATCGGACGATTGTGGGCAATCGGATGACAACAGCAATGACTCATGAAACATCGGTTCAACCAATTGTTACCAAGCATTTTTTGTGACGGCTCATTAACCACATTTTATTATCTTCTGCAACTATTCAATTGTAAATGCAAAAATGATGTCAATAACACCATTCAATGCAGTTGGGAAACAACCACAGTGTGTATTCTTTATTACTCTTTACGGGATATATAAGTTAAACATACAACATATAAAGCATACAATTGAGTATAGTTACGGCAATCGGCAGTTCATACCAGAAAAAAGTGAAGGTTGCACTCCACTGACACAGGTCGAAAAAAAATGCTGAATCACATGTTCTTGGGCTGTACCCGTGGCTCTGAGAGTCACGTATACCACCCAAGTGTGCGTGTCTCATCATTTTACTGTGACCTGAGTGAACGACGTTTAACACTGTGAAATATGAAAAAATTTAATGTAGTTCTTTCAAGCCTCAACTGTCTAGTAGTGCACAGTATTATAATCAGAATCTCATTATCTGCATCGGTATCAGCAGAGTGGAAGCTCAAATAACCAGTAATCGGTCAGCGGCCATTTTTGGTAATTGGTTGAAGACTAGTACAGGGGAATGAACAATAGGCTACCAAAGATCAGCAGGCTTGGCAATTTCAGGAGAGCGATTTTTTAGCTCTCCTTACTGCCCTCCTGAAAGAATTAAGGAGAGCGAAAAATTGCCCTCCTAAATATTTTGGTCTGGGATGATTGAGATTACATGTATTATGCTCACATTAAATTTTTGTTGTAAAGCAAAAATGTAATTTAACTTCGAAGTCACATAACATCACGTAATTTCATTTTGAAAGTGGTTTAGTGGTGAAAGGTAATGGCTGCAACCATACCCAAACACAGTTGCAATCATTTGAAGCAAAATGGGTCACAGCAATATTTTTTTTCTGTCATTTTCAAGTTCAACAACTGACATCACAGTTTGAGGGGTAATTATTCAAGGAATATTGACACTATAATATACTACCATTACTACTATCCTGTCACTTGAAGCACTTGCACCAGGGTGTGACTGTAGATTCAAGCAGACCTGTTGTCCAAGAAAGTCATACGCCTACCACTACCACCTTCAACCCCCTTGGGGGGTTGAAGGTGGTAGTGGTAGGCGTATGACTTTCTTGGACAACAGGTCTGGGTACACACACAGGTCTTGTCAAGTGTGTGTTCGGTTGTTGAGTGAGACATCTAGATGTCTAAGAGATTTTGCTTTACCTTAGTAAAGTTAATAAAATCACTGATGTAGTCTGTTGGTTTCAGTTTCAATGAGTTCGTTCAATTGGATATTTAAAATGCTGTGTAAAGCTAATTGCTCTCCTAAGCTGATTGAGGAGAGCGATTTTTCGTCCTCCTGCATTTTTCAGAATGCCAGGCCTGATGAAGTTGTATTTCATGTATTATACCAAACTCAAACAAATTTGATTATTATTGCAAAAAGCTTAATCGAAAAATCAGATAATATTTTTGGAATCCCTACGCACTGTGCACCAGTGGAGTAAATGGTGTACAGATGGCATTGTTGATGTTTTTGTTGAAAACATTTTCTCAATGCCAGGAATTAATAGCGGAATTAATCTCAAATAATGAGACAGGTCGTTTTCATGCCTTTCCCCAACTGCAGTCCTGTCAATGCATAGTAAAGAGTTTTGAATGCCATGAGTTGTTCTCCCAAAATATTATTTTATCAGCAGTTCTGATATGAATATGGTAGCAGACCACAGGAATCATTGGTGCCTGCTGTCAACTCTGTGAGTTGAATGCATATATTTGTCATGTTCTGAACATCACATCCTTCATTTTGCTGTATAATTTGTGTATATTTAATTTGAATTTATGGAATACCACAAGTGGGAATTGCAAAGTAAACAAATTTCCCTTACTTATAATTGTATAGCATCTTAAGGTGCTATATAAATAATGAAATTTTGTTTTTTTTTAAATTCCCACCTCTGATATTCCTTAAATTCAAATTAAATACACACAAATTATACATAAAAATGAAGGTTGGGAGTTAGAGAACACAACAATTATAGGAAATCAACTCATAGAGTCGACTGTAGGCACCACTGGTTCCTGAAAGTCTGTTGCCGTATTCGTACCAGAACTGATAATACAATAATATTTCACAAGAACAACTTGTGGCCTAATGTGCTTCACATATCTAAGAACAACGCTAGGGTATCAAAATTCTTCAAAACACAGCGACAGAGCTTAATGGGGGTAAATTCCAAAATCTTCACTTTTGTTTACGTATAAATTTACTTTCGATTTCTGGTCAATGTCATCGGACAGAAAAAGCATCGATTTTCAACATCGTCTAAAATCAAATAATGAGAAAGATCACTTTAATACAGCATACTATTATTATATAGAGACTGCACAGTTGCCATATTCAATGCAAGGTATCATGACACCTGTTGAAATTTCTTAATTTCTTAGAATTACGATTTCATTTTTTTTATGGAAATTTGTGGTATCGAGTGATTTGCGCATGTCCGTCGAACATGGACACCATTTTCAATAAAAAATGCAGACAGTGTTGTCCTTTTCCAAAATGCAGTCCTATCGCTGCATTCGAAAGTGTTTTGAATGCCTAGCTTTATTATTGAATATCTGAAGCACATTTGGCCATGAGTTGTTCTCCGGAAATATTATTTATTATCAGTTCCTGTACGACTACGATAGCAGACTTCCAGGAACCAGTGGTGCCAACCGTCAGCTCTACGAGTTAAGTACATATGTGTTTCGTGTTCTACACATCTCAGCCTTCATTTTGATGTATAATTTGTGTATATATTTAATTTGAATTTAAGGAATATCAGAGGTGGGAATTTAATGAAAGTGTCAATGACACAGTAGCTTAACTTGTCTGTGTGTGATGTTTGATGAAAAGGATAATGTTCAATGTTTATGAAAAGATTATGAAATAAGACAAGAATTGTGATAACTGGGAATATATTAATTTCTGTTCCCTGTAGGTTATGTTTTCAATAAAAATAATATGAGGTGTAGACTGTACAAAAGAATTGAGGGGTGGGTTAATGTGGCCCTCACAGTTAATGTATGTGGCCCTCACAGTTAATATATATCAACGAAAGTTACCAATTTAGAGTGAAATTATTCCAAAACAAGTCATCATATCAAGTTACAATGAAATCCCTTCATAAATACAGCCTGCAGACTGTGCTAAAGGTTTTGGGGCTTCGGGCATGTGTAGCCATCACGATTGACCGATCGCAACCAAAAGGGGACGTCGTCATCTAGACATTATGCTGGGTCATCCAACCAAGTTACAATGAAACTGTAATCTGTGCTAAAGCTTTTCGGGTTTTGGGCTTGGGATTGGGAAGCTGTCACGACTGAATGATCATGACCATAAGGGGACGTTCTCATCTAGACATTATCTGGAGTCATCTTACCAAGTTACAATGAAATCCCTTCATAAACATGACCTATAGACTGTGCTAAAGGTTTTTGGGCTTCGGGCCCCTGTAGCCGTCACAGTTGACCAATCGTGACCATAAGGGGACGTTCTCATCTAGACAATATCTGGAGTCATCCCACCAGGTTACCCTGAAATCCCTTCATAAATATGACCAAAAGACTGTGCTAAAGATTTTCGGGCTTCGGGCCCCTGTAGCTGTCACAGTTGACCAATTGCAACCAAAAGGGGACATTCTCACTCATCTAGACATTATATGGAGTCAACCTACCAAGTTACAATGAAATCCCTCTATACATATGACCTGTAGACTGTGCTAAAGGTTTTAGGGGTTTGGGGCTCGGGCAGTCATCACGGTTGACAGATCGCGACCAAATGGGGAAGTTCTCATCTAGATATTATACAGAGGCATCCTACCAAGTTACAATGAAATCCCTTCATAAATACTTCCTGTAGACTGTGCTAAAGGTTTTCGGGTTTTGGGCTCTGGCAGCCATCACGGTTGACCGATCGCGACCAAAAGAGGACGTTCTCATCTAGACATCATGCCAAGTCATTCTACTAAGTTACAATGAAATCCCTCCATATTAAATATGATCTGTAGACTGTGCTAAAAGTTTTGGGGTTTTGGGCTTGGGCAGCCGTCACGGTTGAACGATCATGACCAAAAGGGGACATTCTCATCTAGATATTATACAGAGGTGTCCTACCAAGTTACAATAAAATCCCTTCATAAATACGACCTGTAGACTGTGCTGAAGGTTTTCGGGTTTTGGGCTCTGGCATCCATCATGGTTGACCGATCGTGACCAGACCTGTTAACCTCTGAAGGTGACTGTCAGTGAGATTTTGATGAGCTCCCAGTGAGATTCGGATGCTTGTCAGTGAGATTTTTGCGCGGGGCCAACACATCAATATTTTCCTTGTTATGCCTCCCACAGCCCCACCCGGGCACCCCCCCCCAACCCAAATGCATTATATATTTCATTTTAATAATTTATTTTAACGCTTTTAATAGTATTTGTCAGTAAAAGCATACAAATATGGACATCACTGGTCCAAGCCCCCCCCCCCCCCCCCACCCCCCCAACACACATGCAAATTTTATGTGAGTGGATGCCTAACTAGCCTTTGCCCGTACCAACCTCTCCCCCCTCCCCCCCACTCAGTCCGGCCACTTTTCCTTCGTCCCGGTGCTCCAAAACATGGAGGCTGAAACATCTTGGGCCGAAACGCCCCAGGACCAAAACGTTCAAGAACCAACACAAGCATTCCTTCTTTGTTCATGTCATTTATTCATGTAAATTCTTTGTTCAGTCTGTAAATTTTTAGTGAGAAAATATTCATTCTTATTATCTTTTGACAGTTTTTATTGTACAATAAAAATTACTCAATGCTAACAATACATATCATTTTGTTTAAAAAAAAACACCTGCTGTTGCCGGTACAAGGAAGTTGTGTGTGACTGTGGTAATTTCGTTTTCGTTTTTTATTAAAAAAAATATTTGAACTATGTTTTGTATTACTCACGTTAGAGAAGGCATCCTCAGTATTCATAACTCTCATTGTGAAAAAAAACAAACAAAATAATCCTTTTGGTTCAAAATGAAGACAAAATACTCTGTTGGGGCCTGGACATGATTGTTCTGAATCTGTTTGTATATAAGTAAGGGGAGGTAACTTAATTCTTGTGATATCTCACAACAGATTTTTTTCAGTTTTCAACAAACTTTCAATTATATTTTTTTTTACACAAAACGGATAAATTTGGTATGAACCATAACAATAGTATATATAAAAGGTTAGCTGAAGTTAATTATACTTGAGAGAATATGTTTTTATTTAATTTATATTTTGAGTTTATATAATTTTGATTTCACGTAACTGCGACAGTATGAGAATATATTTGGCATACAATGCAACTTGTTTAATTTTCAAAATAGAACAGGACAACTATTTTTGAAAAGTGTCAAATTGGGAGAAAATAGTATGTGACCGTGAGAGCGTGAGTTGGTGCCTCAAACCAGGAGGCTCACGGTGAAACCGGGAGAGTTAACAGGTATGATCGCGACCAAAGGGGTACGTTCTCATCTTGACATGACCCCAAACCTGCATATGAAATTTTGTGATGATTTGGATAAGAACTACAGGGTGTAGCCTGTGCTGAAGGAAAATGTGAACCGATTTACAGACTTTCGCATGCATGATGGGAATAGCTTATCTTGACTTTGTCATGTTAAAAATAAACAAAATTCTATTTCTTATAAGTTATATAGTACCTCAAACGGTTAGTTTACTCCACACCAACTTTTGTTTCCTTGCTTCCAAATTTACAAATAACCACGCCAGGGGTCAAAATTTTTCTTAAAGGTTTCGAGGGGGGGGGGGGGGGGGGCGGAAATGGTTATGGTCCTGCAAAAAAAAAGATTTTCGGGGGGGGGGGGGGGGGGGGCAATGTGTAAAAAAAAAAAAAAATAAGTTGATTGCGCTGTTTGTGGTAATGAGGAATCTTCGACAAAGTGACGCATGGGCATTCGTAAATCAAGGTATCTTTTGTGACTTTTACCTTTATCAACATTCACACTGCTACTTATAAGATCTGGTATTGTGTTAAAAGTGCTCATTTCGTTCGCGTCTGATGTCGACGCCGCTTATCAGTGTCAGCGTCGAACAGGTACTTTTCATGAGTATGTCACGATAAGATTCTGTATATGTAAATACCTCCTCACATTGGAGCACCAATATCTCAAAGATATTGTATAAAAAAAACTCAAAATAAAAAGTCCAACTCACAGACGTGGAGGGATAGATTTGGTAGAGCCACAAGCGACTTGCATTCCAGTCACTTCGCTCCCAAGTCATTCGACCTCAGTCATTTCGGCCCAATATACAAATTCATTTCGTCCCCAATAAATATTTTTATAAACATTTTTTTCAATTTTAACATTTTTTTATTTAATTGTTTTTCGACATTTATACCTCAAATGAATATTGAGGTATACATATGATATATGGTATTCCTTCATACTTAGTAGATTTTCTTTTATGTTGGTGAATTTTCTTTCCGGATATATATGCTTGATTTGTGTTTTTACAGAACAACAAAGATAAACTCTTTGTTTAGCATTATAAAACAAAATACTTTGGTAATTACTTTAAAGGCTTGATTTTGCTGTTCAAGCATCCCGTTATTATTTATGATGACTAATCGAATGTGTTTTTATTGTCCTTGTAACGGATTTGGTAACAGCAGTTGAAAAATAATATACAAAAAAAGTTCTAAATTACTCTGTTATAATTCATCTGCTCATAACAGAGGTTCAGTTCTGTCTTGTTGTCTTCTAGTCATTTCCATGTTCAAAATGAAGCGATGTAACTTATTGATTCACGCCGAAGTGCATTGTGCTGTTGTTTCATTCGTTAGGTGAAAGCGAGGGGTCAATCAGATTCCAGTATTCGAAATCTTTCCCCGCGAAATTATCCTATATAAGATCGGTCTCGCTCATAATTCGTCGACCACTTTATGTTTGGCAATAAAGCTGTAAACTTGCTGGCCAAGCTTAAACCATATACTAGGTTCTGGCCAAACTTAAACCATATAAGTAGTATGTCTCGTATGTTTGAGGGAAAGTTTGGATGACCTCGGTGGATGACCTCGGAAGTGACGTCATGTCACGTGACATAGTGGCGCCATGTTGTGTTGTCATGGTAACCCGCGTGAGCGGCCATGTTGTGACGTCATCCCCATAGTGATACGTGGTGTGAGTGCGCATGCGCAGCGCGTGTTGTTAGGGTGATACGTGTTTCCGTCGTCCATTTTGTATACTGGAGACCGCCATCTTGGTTTCTATGGTAGCACGTGATTGCTATGTTACCCAATTGTTCTGTAATAGGACGGGGTATGTTTTGAGGGTATGTTCGATTGTAGAAGAGTAAATCTAATTACCACAAACAACCCGACAATCCTTCCAAATCACCAAAATCCACCCGAAATCACCGAAATTGACTTTATTTCCCCATTTTATCGGTTTAGCACGTAGTGCTATAGTACTAAGGGGTACAAGGGGTGCATTCGACTTAAGTGGAGTAATTTTCTGGTTCGGATTTTCCCTATTAAGAGTAGCACGTAATACCGATGGGGTGTGTTCGTTTGAAGTGGAGTAATGTTCCCATTTTTTGGATCCCATGACGTTTTTTCCCTATTAAGAGTAGCACGTAATACCGAGGGGGTGTGTTCGTTTGAAGTGGAGTAATGTTCCCATTTTTTTGGATCCCATGACGTTTTATTTCCTTATTAAGAGTAGCACGTAGTGCTATAGGACAAATTTACCCAGAAATCCTCTGCTTCTACTTGGAACTATATTTTTATAAATTCCTACGCTCTATTTTTAGTAACATCCTTAACTGACCCCCTAACTAATTGTTAGTGTCTATATTTAGCAATTACTTTAAATGACCTCCCTAACTACATGATTTGAAATAATAAAATTAATGAGGATCAAGATGTTTTTACACTGACCAATCAGAGCGAAGTTAATCCACCAATCAGATTTCTGGATTCCCATTGTGTTTCTTTCCCATTACTTTCTATACTAATTTTCTAAATTTCCCAACTTTAACCTATAATCCTATAGGAAACAAACACAAACGCCCATCGAGAATGAAAATATCGATGAAAAAACGTTGTGACGTCGTGACGTTTTCAAAAACGTCCGTCACGTCTAAATAAATTCCGGAGAAGAATAACGTCGCGTCATTCTGTTTCGATCCTTCGAACTGAACACATCGCTAGAGAGTTTTCTATAGCAATTTTGCCTTTGCAAGAAATTTATGAAGATGTCTGAAGCTGCTACTGCCGTTACCAGAACTGATGTCTACGCCTGTGAAGAGTGTGGGAAGACCTTTACGGACCGCTGCAACCGAAACCGCCATGTGCGTACCAAGCACGCCGCCGAAGAGAAGAAGACCCACGATTGTACCAACTGCAACAAGAGTTATGCTTCCAAGCAGAAGCTGGATCAACACCTGAAGAAATGTTTGGAGATATATACATGTATGGAATGCGGCCAGGAGTTTAACCAACTACTCCATTTTAATCGACACAAGAGCGTTGCCCACCGACCAGTTCCTGTACCATCAAAAAGGAAGACTGATGAACCGAAGAGAGGACCACCAAAACAACCACGGACCACGACGACCACCCATTATGATGTTGACCCAATGGAGTTTGAAAAGAATATGATGTCTGAAGAAGAGCCAGATGAGATATTGACCGTGTACAAAGATAACTGGAGTTCTATTAGAACTCGCCACATGATGAACAGAAGAGTCCAGGACCAATATAACTACCGGATCAATGATGTGAACCTGAAGATGATGACTGATGAATTGATGACTACCATATTTCTGCCACAACAGCTAAGATTTAAAATTAATCTGAGTTTTGGTTTTATCCTGCGACACAATGAAACGAATGAACTGAAGTATTACCATCCATCACAAAACAACGCCCGGGTACTTGATGTTCCACAACTTGTATGCTGCCAAGAAGACTTTGAAGAATTCCTTGATGATGTCATGGAAGAAGATATCCTGGAATGGGCCAAATTAAAACGACCCAACACCAAATGGCTTGTTGAGAGAGTTACCAACGTCACATTTTTTGTGAACAAGCTGAAAGACCACCCAATTGGAATGGCAGAAGATCTTCCTGACTACATTCTCCAGAACAAAGCAGTAAATGCTTTGGTGAAAGATAGAGCTCGCCATTTTACCTATGAAGACAACCTGTGTATTTTCCGCTGTTTAGCTTTATGGAGTGGTTCCATAACAGACAATTTGAATAAAACAACAGATGCCATGTACAACAAGTATACCCAGAAGCCAAAGAATGAATTCCGTGGAGTAACTTTAGCCGAATTACCTGACTTGGAGAAATGTTTTGAAGTAAATATCCAAGTATATGAACTTGTCAAGAATGATGATGACCAAATTGTTGCCAAATTAGTACAGAGATCTCACAGAAAGTATGAAGATACCATGTATGTGAACATTTACAAGAACCATTTTAGCTACATCATCGATATAGACCAATACTGCAAATCCTTTGAATGTCGCAAATGCGGCAAACTATGGAAAAATGGATTTCTACTCAATCGTCACGAGAAAACCTGTACAGATGAAGTCAATTACCAGTATGTTGGCGGTGTATACCATCCATCCCAGTCCATATTTGATCTGTTAGAAGATGAAGGTATAGAAGTATCTGAAGAGAAGAAGTTTTTTCCATACCGTGCAACGTTTGATTTTGAAAGTTACTTTGTCAAATCCAGTCTACCTGCTGACAGTGATAAACTGATATGGGAAGCAGAACACCGACCATTGAGTGTTAGCATATGTAGTAATGTTCCAGAATACCAAGAACCGAAATGTTTCATTACAAATGGAAATTCTCAAGAACTTGTTGAAGAAATGATGACATACCTCACAGCTATTTCATCTCATTGCCACCAACTGATGCAGACCTATCATGCTTGGACCTTGTTTAAACTCAGACAGAAAATTGATGAAACGCTGGAAGCGGAAGCCAGAGCTACTGGAGAAGATACATCCAAGATGCACCCTTTACAAAAATTGGAGAAGAAATTTCAAGATTATCTGCAAGAGATGCCCGTCATCGGATTCAACTCTGGAAAATATGATATGAATGTAGTCAAGCATGAACTGATGACATACCTGAAGAGACAGAATCCACTCAAGTTTGCAGTGAAGAAATCGAATAACTACATGTGCGTCTCGACAGAATCTTTCAAGTTTGTTGATATTTGCAACTACCTCGCTCCAGGATTCAGCTATGACAAGTTTTTGAAAGCATTTGGCTGCTCCGTGACAAAGGGATTTTTACCATATGAATGGATCGACAGCTTGAACAAATTGGATCAAGACCACCTACCAGACCATGAAGCCTTCTACAGTTCTCTCAAGAAAGAAAATATATCCAATGAAGAATACCAGTACTGCCAGCATGTATGGAACGACCTGGAGATGACAACTTTCCGTGATTTTCTGATCTGGTATAATAACCGAGATGTAAAACCATTCCTTGAAGCAGTTGACAAGCAGTTTGCTTTCTACCAAGAACGCCACATCGACATGTTTAAAGATGGTATCAGTGTTCCGGGCCTCACGTTGAAATACCTGTTCCAGACCATGAATGATGAAACTTACTTCACATTATTTAACCAGAAGAATAAAGACTTGCATCACTTGGTGAAAGATAATATCGTTGGTGGTCCTTCAATTATCTTCAACCGATACCACGAGAAAGATGTTACCCGAATCAGAGAAACAAAATATGGCAAAGAAGCAAAACCATGTGGAAGTATTATAGGCTTTGATGCGAATGCATTATATCTTTGGTGCCTAATGCAAGAGATGCCAACGGGTTGGAGTATTAGACGTCGTGAAGAAAACCAGTTTAAACCAGAACATCCAATGAAGTATGGTAAAATGGCTGAACAATGGTTAGAGTTTTTATCCTTGAGAGATGACATCCACATCAGACATCAGTTTAACGGAGCTGAAAAAATGATTGGTCGAAGACAGTTGCCTGTTGATGGTTGGTGCAAAGAGACACAGACTGTATACCAGTTCCATGGCTGCTTCTGGCACGGACATACCTGCATGAAAGATAAGAATGGCCTTCCTATCATCCATAATGAAGTCAGAGATAAACCGATGAAAGAACTACTACAAGACACCCGTACCAATGCAAAGTACATCACCGATTTGGGCTATAAACTTATTGAAATCTGGGAGTGTGAGTGGAGAGAGATGAAGAAGACCGATGCCACACTCAAAGCCTTCCTGAAAGAGAACTTTTCAGACAAAATAGATGGTGCGATGACAGAGGAAGAAATAATGAACAAAGTGAAGTCCGGTGAACTGTTTGGTTTAGTCGAATGTGATATACATGTACCAGATCACCTGAAAGAGTACTTTGAAGAGATGACACCTATCTTCAAGAATACAGATATTTCCATAGATGATATTGGTGAACACATGAAGGCCTTTGCCGAGAAGAATGGAATCATGAAGAAACCCCGTAGAAGTTTGATCGGAAGCTATGGAGCGGAGAAAATGTTATTTGCAACCCCTTTACTGCAGTGGTACCTCCAGCATGGTATTGAAGTTGATCACGTCTATCAAGTTATCCAATATAAACCAAGAAGATGTTTTGAAAAATTTGGAGATGAAGTATCTGAAGCAAGAAGACAAGGAGATGTTGACCCTGACAAGTCGATCGTTGCCGACACCATGAAGCTGTTGGGAAATTCTGGATATGGCAAAACCGTCACCAACAAAGAGAAGCATCGACGTGTGTGCTATTGCGACGACGAAGAAGTTACCAAAGCTGTAAATGACATGTCCTTCAGAGCCTTGAATCCATTAGATGATACATTATATGAAGTCGAACTCAACAAGAAGACCATCAAGTTGGATCTGCCACTTCACATCGGATTCTTTGTTTACCAGTATGCGAAACTCCGGATGCTTCAGTTCTATTATGATGTCATCGATACTTTTATCAACCGCCAAGATTTCGAATATGCTGAAATGGACACAGATTCTGCATATATATGTACCTCGTCACCATCCATAGATGAATTAGTGAAACCAGAGAAGAGAGTAGAATTTTACAAAGAGAATCACAAGTGGTTTCCATCAGAGTGTTGTGATTTCCACAGAGATGATTATGTGAAAACCAAATTAGAAGGCAAAGAATGGCTGTCACCCTCATGCTGCCAAGAAAGAAAGCGTTTTGACAGGAGAACTCCAGGCTTGTTTAAGGTAGAATGGCAAGGAACCGGCATTGTTGGACTGTGTAGTAAAACATATTATTGTTTCGGAGCCACCAATAAATTCAGTTGTAAGGGAATCAGCAAACGCCACAATGATTAGACGAAAGACAGATATTTGCAAGTTTTGAAGACTCAACAAAGTGGATCTGGCATCAACCGAGGATTTGTGATGAATGACAACACTATGTATACCTACCAGCAGAGCAGAGATGGACTATCATATTTCTACCCAAAACGAAGAGTTTTAGAAGATGGAGTTAGTACCATACCACTAGAGATTTAAAGAAGAAACAATTAAGTGAGTGTCATATTTTTCTACAACCTGAACCAAGTCTAGCTTTTGCCTACAAAAAATTCCTAAAAAAACCGAAATGGTTTTTAGGTGGTCTACTCAATCATATTAGGCTCATCAAATTTTTAAAGTCCTTTATGGCATTCTCTAAAGTCCTTTATGGCAGTCCTCATAAAGTCCTATATGGCATTCTCTAAAGTCCTATATGACATTCTCTAAAGTCCTTTATGGCAGTCCTCATAAAGTCCTATATGGCAAGTTTTTTCTCAAAGTAAAAAGTCCTATATGGCAGTCTTCAAAAAAAAAATTCTAAATGGCAAGTCTTACAAGGCAATACATTTTTTTCTACTGTAAAGATTTTTCAATTTTTTTATTTATTCTAATACAGAGAGTTTTTTTATCATCATCATCATCATCATCATCATGTTCCTGATATACTTTAGGCTAACCCTATTGGAAGTGGAGGATACTTCTTTAGTTTTTAGTTTCATTCAAAACTTTTTAGTTCCATTTATTTTTAAAAAATGTTGATTCATGGTATCTTTTAGGTTACACCTATTGGAACCAGATGATACGTCTTTATTCAAAATTTAGTTTCATTCAAAACTTTTTAGTTCCATTTATTTTAAAAACATGTTGATTCATGGTATCTTTTAGGTTACACCTATTGGAACCAGATGATACTTCTTTACTTTTTAGTTTCATTCAAAACTTTTTAGTTTCATTCAAAACTTTTTAGTTCCATTCATTTTAAAAGACATGTTGATTCATGGTATCTTTTAGGTTACACCTATTGGAACCAGATGATACTTCTTTACTTTTTAGTTTCATTTCATTTTTTTAAAGTTGATTCCTGGTGTCTTTTAGGCTACCCCTATTGTATAACCAAAGGAATAAATCATCATCATCATCATTACTAAGAAATTGTCTGTTGTGAATATTTAAAAGAAATGAGAAATTTTTATGATAGAAAAACTAAATTGCTAAGTTGGACATGTTGTTTTCGTTTTTCTTTTTTGATGAACAAAAAAAATTCCCTCAAAGAGGATACGAACTGTAGGGGGTGGGAATGCACTCGAGCTATTTGACTTATCTCCATTGGACAGAGGTTTGTAGCTTGACCTGTCCCAAGCCAGTATAAAATGCAGAGGGCCATATCCTACAGTTTAAGGATCAAGATTGCAGTTTGATCGCCAAACTGACCAATCAGATCGAAGTTAATCAACCAATCAAATTTCTGTATTCTCATTGTGTTTCTTTCCCATTACTTTCTATACTAATTTTCTAAATTTTCCAACTTTAACCTATAATCCTATAGGAAACAAACACAAACCCCAACCAAGAATCAAAAACTCAATCAAAATTTGTTCAACTGGGGTGATGTTTTCAATCACGTCCGTCAAAGATATATAAGATTAGGCAAAGCATGGACTTGGCATCATTCACGATCGAACCATTGACCAGAGAAGATGTTCCGAATTGGCACCAAGCAGACTTATGCTAACGTCACCCAGTACCAGGGTGAACTGAAGATTCATCTCAGAAGATACTTTGAGGGAAAAGACCAGAAACCTTATCCAACGAAGACTGGTATTGCTCTATCTTTAGAAGAATGGAATGCCTTGAAATCTCAAATAGAAGAAGTAGATGCAGCCATCAAAACCCAACAAACAACTTTAACTGAAGACACTAAACCTACTAACCATGAAGACTTCAAAAAACCAAATCAAGAACCACCTTTGAAGAAGAAGAAGAAGATCACAGTGAGAATAACCCAACCACGACCATTGATCGTTGATGAAATTGATAGTGAACTCAGGCAAGTTCGCTTGCAGCATGAACTTTGCTTGGCATATGCTCATTATGTCGAAGAGAACATTAACGCTGTAATGAAAGAAAAATGCTATGGATGTACAGTCGATCACCCAAGTCAGATTCAGCATAATGTATGCCTAATGATGTCTGAAGAAGAGAAGATTATAACATGTTTTAGTGACGCACTTGAAAGAGTTAACAAGAATGATGTTCATCTACTGTGGCACCATAATACTTCTGGAATGAATCCACCACCAGTACAGAAAGAATATGAAGATATGTTCGAGAAACCTCTCACAAATGAACAGAGACGTTGTATTATGGATTTGGTTATTGAATTTATGACCATCAAGAAACCTGTTACAATTGGATTCTAATTGAAGATGTAAATAGATGTCGTAAATAGATGATTTTTTATAAAAAAAAGAAGAAAAAAGAAGAAAAAAAGTATAAAATGAAGAAACAAGAAAAAAAGGTGGTAATGACGCTTAAGTTATTTGATGTTTATCTTCTTGACAAATATCAAACAAACTTAAACTGTCCCCAGCCAGTAAGTCAGAGGGCCACCAATTTTAAATATTTTTTGGATGACGGTTCATATTGACCACCTCTCCAAAAGGTATAAAAGGGGGAGTAGTCCCCACGTTCAGTGGGGGCCACCTCCCCAAAAGGTATAAAAGGGAAGTAGTACCCACATAGAACAACAAAGATGGATCCTCGTTGGAAGCATCCATTCACTTGTTTATTGTGTGGTCCCACGGGTAGTGGTAAATCATCCTTTGTAAATCGGGTTATTCAAAACATTCAAAATATTATATCACCTGTCCCAAGTCACATCATTTGGTGTTATAGTGAATGGCAACCATTATACAATACTTTACCCCAAGTAGAATTCGTAGAGGGTCTCCCTCAAGAATTAAAATCTGATAGTTTAGTCATATTGGATGATCTGATGCTCGATGCTGATGTTCGAGTGTCTAGATTATTTACTAAAGGTAGTCATCACCGTAACATTAGTGTGATTTACATTGTTCAAAATTTATTCGATAAAAATAAAGTCCATAGGACTGTAGCTCTCAATAGTCATTACATGATCTTGTTTAAAAATCCTAGGGATCGTTCTCAGATCTCACACTTGGCAGCACAGATGTATCCTGGTCATTCCAAGTTTCTGAGAGAAGTTTTTGAAGATGCCACGTCGACACCATATGGTTACCTTTTAATAGATCTCAAACAAGATACTCCTGAACACATGAGATTAAGAAGTCAAATTTTTCCTGGGGAAACCCAATATGTGTACCTCCGAAAAGTATAAAAGGGGAGCAACAAGTCTGACTCGAGTCAGAAGCATGTCTGACCGTCTCAAGCGCAACATCTCTCTTCTCAAGGTTCTTATTAAATCGAAACCCGCACTCGTCAAATCCATACTAAAACATGCAGACAAAGAATTGATAACTTGTTTGTGTGACTGTGCCTCGAATATACTGAAGGGAGCAGTACCTTTGACCAAAGCTCAGAGAACCAAACTCGTTCGTCAGAAACAACTAGTGAGGGCAGTGGCAAACAAAGGTACATCTGACAAAAAGAGGAGACAAATCTTGCAGAAAGGGGGATTCTTGGGGGCATTGCTACCTCCTGTACTATTGGGTGCTGTTAAAGGTATATTTGGATGATGGAATATGCAAAGAAGATGGCTTTGGTAGAACCAAGGTTATTGGAACGTCTACAAGAGACTCCAAGACAACCGAATGAACTGGCTGTTTCATCACTGGATAGAGAAATGAGAGATATTCTCGATGCCCCTTTTCTTTCGGCTGATGAAAAGATGACTCAATATAATCAAATTTTACAAAGATACTTGACATTTCAACAAAAGGTAATGGCTCCTCGACCAATTAAAGTCGAATTCGAGAAAGATAATAAAGACGAAGACATTCTCGATTCTGTACCTATGACAATGAAGAGAAAGGGAAAGTTGTTGTTGAATCGTATTAGAAGTGACCCAAATATATCTTGGAATGAGAAGGGTGAATTAGTCTACAAAGATCAAACAGTGGTAGGGTCGAATGTAACAGATCTTCTAAACGATTTACTTAGAAGACGAAAATCTTTCCAACCAAAGGGATGGGAAATGTTGGCCGAAGCTTTGAGAGATAGTAACATACCCCAAGAATTAATTGGTCATAAAGAACGTTGGGATTTTATGAAACAGGCACCGATAAAGTCGGAACCAAAACAACCAAAGAAAACAGAAACGCCAAAGTGGATCGAAAAAAAGGTATAAATAGAGTTGACACTTGAACAGGGCAGTCATGGAAGCATTGTACTATGATTCTGAAGTGCCTGGTAGTTTTGGTGGTGTAGACGCTCTTCGTAGAGCGTCCAAGAAAAAAACCAAACAAGTTGTAAAATGGTTAGAGACTCAAGACACATACACTCTTCACAAACCTGTTCGTCGTACATTTCGTAGAAGAAAAGTAATAGTTAGTGGTATAGATGCACAATGGCAAGCTGACTTGGTAGATGTTTCAAACACAAGTAAATTCAACAAAAACATAAAATTTTTGTTGACATGTATAGATGTATTTAGTAAATATGCTTGGGTGATACCATTACAAAACAAACTTGGTGATTCCATCGTGAAAGCTTTTAGTAAAATTTTCAAACAAGGTCGTAAACCAGAAAAATTACAAACTGATCAAGGCAAAGAATTTCTAAACAGAAAATTTCAGAATTTTCTCAAAGATCACAAAGTCAACTTTTTCACAACACAAAATGTGGAAACAAAATGTTCCATAGTAGAAAGATTCAATAGAACTTTGAAAACCAAAATGTGGAAATATTTTACCAAGAATGATACACTAACTTTTCCACTTCAAAACTTGGTGAAATCATATAATCATTCTCATCATCTCAGTATAGGTATGGCCCCCATCGCCGTGAACTTTGAAAATCAAGAAGAGGTTTGGCAAAGGTTGTATGGACAATCCATAAAACACAAGACACCAAAGTACAAAGTAGGTGACAGAGTGAGAATCAATAAAGTTAAGAAAACTTTTGAGAAAGGTTATTTGCCCAATTGGACCGAAGAGTTATTCACAGTAGTAGCCATCAAGAAAGGACATCCAGTCACATACATCTTACAAGATGATAATGGAGAAATATTGAAAGGGTCATTCTACACTGAAGAGCTTCAGCGAGTTTCACATAAAACAATTTACAAAATCGAACACGTACTGAAGAAACGTGGTCGAGGTAAGAAAAGGGAATTGTTCGTAAAATGGTTGGGATACCCAACTTCGTTCAATTCGTGGATCAAACAGAGTCAGCTCACCTATAAAAGGAAGTGAACCTCTGAAGTTTCTTCAAAATGGAAGAAGGATCGAACGGTTCTTGGCCTCTGTTTGGTAAAAGAATTCCAAGGAGCGAGATCACTTATTTTTCACAAATAATCATTTTGTATATCATCATCATTACCAGTGTCGTTAATCTCACTCTCGAAAACACAGACAGCAAGTTGTGGACTGCTCTCTTGAGTAGTAGCATAGGATATTTGTTACCAAATCCAACCATTAAGAAAAAGTAATGTTTTATTTGACTCTACCATGTAATAGTTCTATGAACGTGTTTCCAGAAAACACGTTGACTACGTACACCACTCAGTTATCACAACCAGTGAATCTCACGGGAGAATGGGAAGTAGGTCTGGCAGAGATTCAGTATCCAAATACTTGGTTCAATATTCGTGGAGAAGAAGCTTTCGTTACAGTGTTCTGGTCTTCGAAAAAGAATTACCGACTTACTCTCAAGGAAGGTCGTTATTCGGATCCCATTGATGTGATACGAGCTATCAATGGTGTTAAAGAATTACTCTTGCCTCGTCACGATAAGGTAGCTTTTGAACTGGATAGAGTGACTGGTAAAGTTCGTATCACGGTACGTGATGGAGTCGTGGTCACATTGAGCCCTACTCTTCAAAATATTTTGGGATTTAATGAGTGTGTTTTTAAATCAGGAACTTACAATTCTTCCAGAGTTGCCGATGTCAACCAAGGATTTTATTCCCTCTATGTATATTGTGACTTGGTTCGTGACCAAGTCGTTGGAGATACAAGAATACCACTTCTTCGTATCGTACCTGTACGTGGGAAATATGGGGATATCATCTCTAAAACATTTGAGAATGTGTATTATGTACCAGTAGAACGAAAAAATTTCAGTACCGTCCAGGTGTATATAAGGGGTGACACAGGAGCCATAGTACCATTCGAGTTCGGGAAAGTGACAGTGACACTTCATTTCAGAAATCGTAGATCTCTTCATTTCACATAAACATGACTTACTGTTGTAAGTCCAAATTATACGAAGAATATTACACGAAACAAGCTGGGAATGGTCTACCGGCTTTTTCTGGAGCTCAAATACAGAGAGGATATGGTTTGGGAAGTATATTGGGAGGACTGAAGAATATGGTGTTACCTTTATTGAAAACTACAGCCAGGACTGTGGGAAAACAGTTATTGAGAAAAGGAGCAGCCTTTGCCGAAGATGTCATTGAAGGGAAAAATGTAAAAAAGGCAGCAATCAAAAGAGTCAAAGAGGCTGGTGCAGGAGCTTGGAATGAAGTGGTTGGTGGTTCAAAACCACCCGGTAGGAAAAGTATAAAAAGGCCTGCACCACACAAAACTAGCAAATCGACAAAAAGAAGGAGAACTGTTCAGACCCAAGACCATCTCGGTGCATGATGTCTCTCATTAATGAAAAATCTTGTGAGTGTGTCAACAGTGAACTCGATTTGTTTTCCATACCACCAACACAGACTAGTGTGGAACATGGGCAATGGGTAGAACACAGGCCTTTGGCGACTATAGGAAACAGTGGTCCAATAGAATTCCACATTGCAGGATTAGGAGATGATTATTTGAATTTGGCACAGACATACTTGTATGTTAAAGCAACGGTTGTAGATTCCAATGGGGCATCAATTGCACCCGATGCCAAAGTGGGCCCAGTCAATTTATGGATGCATTCCTTATTTAATCAAATCGATATCAGCTTGAATGAAAAACTGGTATCTCCTTCCAACAACACTTATCATTACAGAGCTTTCATAGAAACTTTGTTGAGTTATGGACCAGCTGCCAAGAAGTCACAACTGACTAATGCATTATGGTACAAGGATACGGCCGGACACATGGAAGATTTGACAGATGATAACAAGGGATTTCTTCTTCGAAAGAAATTTATAGAGAAAAGTAAAATCGTGGACATGACTGGAAGATTACATTTGGACATGTTTTTCCAAACTCGTTACTTGCTGAATGGAGTTAATGTTCATGTTAAAATGAATAGAGCCAAAGATGCTTTCGCATTGATGGCCGATACCGCTACATACAAGATCAAAATTCTAGATGTATCCATGTTTGTACGCAAAGAGAGACTGCAATCATTCGTGAGAATGGCTCACGAGAAAGCACTAACAAAAGCAACTGCAAAATATCCTATCGATCGTGTGGAAACCAAGGTGTTTTCAGTGCCGAAAGGAAATCTGAGCATTACACAAGAAAACTTATTTTTAGGCCAACTACCTAAACGCATCGTAGTGGGATGTGTAGACAACGATGCTTTCAATGGAAACTTTTCAAAGAATCCATATAATTTCAAGAACTACAAAATCAATTACTTGGCATTGTACGTGGATGGGCAGCAGATTCCAGCCAAACCATTACAACCTAGATTCGAACAACAAGAAGTGGCGAGATGTTATGCAACTCTGTTCCAAGGAACTGGACAAATGTATGAGAATGAAGGAAACCACATCAGCCGAGAAGAGTACATAAATGGATACACCCTATTCGTATTTGACCTGACTCCAGATCTATCACATGGACAACACTTCGATCTGGTGAAGAGAGGAAACTTGAGACTAGAAGTCCATTTCGAAAACCCATTACCAACCACAATCAACGTACTGGTGTATGCAGAATTCCAGAACATCATAGAAGTGGATAAGAATAGACAAGTAATCTTCGATTACTCAACATGAACACGTTGCAGTTAGAGAATGCACTTCGATCAGATAGTTGTTTGAAGAGAATATGTTTGGGTGTATTTTCAAGAAACAAATTACCAAGAAGATTAGCAGATCACAGACCAGTGGCTTTGATAGCCAACACGGATCCAGACCACAGAAAAGGAGAACATTGGGTGGCTCTCTTTGTGAGTCACCACAACGCAGAATACTTTGATTCCTATGGATTACCACCACAACACAGACCATTCGAGAATTTCCTGAAGAAGAATTCCAGATATTGGAAGTATAATACGAAACGCCTTCAAGGACCATTACCAGTGTGTGGACAATACTGTCTGTTTTACTTGAAACATCGCTGTCGCGGTGTACCGATGGAAACCATATCCAACATGTTTACCACTGATCTAACGGATAATGATGTGTTGGTTAATGACGTCATAGAGGAAACCAGTCACTAGATGTCGCTGCATTGAAGGAAAACTATAAAAACTGGTGCACTTGGTGTTCAGCTCATTTGTGTTTCGACAGCCAAAGAAGAAGGATGTCTACTAATGTGACCGTCTTCAAACTTAACAACGATTTACAAATTCAACTGTTCAAGAACGACGTTGGGTTCCAGTTTACCACCAGAGATTGGGAACAAGTGACCAAAGCAGTGGATATTGCAAAGAAGAGAAGTCTTGAAATAGGAGAACCCAAACCAAAAAGAGAAAGAAAACCAAAGAAGAATGAAGATAAAAAGGATTGAAGAATGTTCACTATTCCATGTTTGATCAGGATGGCACTGAATGATTATCAATCAAGAAACCAAGAAACAAGAAATCCAAGAGACTTTGTAGAGAGAATGAGCGTTTCATTCGAAACGTATTTTCGTGATGTTCCGCCACCAGTACTGGAGCAGTTATTACGTGGAGAGGATAAAATAAGAAAGACACCAGAACAAAGACAACCAAAACACATCAAGTATGCATTGGAGGAAAATCGTCTCAAGACATTTCAATTCATGTTACAAAGTGAAAGTGTGAAAACCCCGAATGAACTGACAAAAGCTGGATTCTTTTATTTGGGGACAGGAGACAGAACTCAATGTTTTCATTGTGGTATTATTGTTCGTTTCTGGGAAACAGAAGATGATGTTATAGAAGAACACAGAAAATATTCTCCAGACTGTTATTACATTCATAATTTACCACCTGAATTCATGGACGTTGAAAAAGAAGAAGAAATGGCCATCAGAGAAGAAATGGACACATCATTTCAAGAAGAAGAAGATTCACGGAGGACAAAATGTAGTGTGTGTTTATTAGCTGAAGCCAATGTCGCTCCGCGACCATGTAACCATTTATGCCTGTGCAAAGACTGCTGTAAACCACTGAGAAGATGTCCAATCTGCAGAAAGACTGTTTATGAATATCTGACAATCTACATACCATAAAAAGATGTATTTTTGTTGTTGAATAAAAGAAATTTAAATTTATATTTAGTGTTGTTATTTTTTTAAACTTTCCATCGAAGTACAAAGAAAAACCCAAAAAGGTATCCTCAAATACCCAAATGAGGCTAAGAGGGATAGTAAATTAAACCTCATACGAGAGAAAAAGGGATTCCCTCAGCTTAACATATGGGTAGATCCTCACATGAGTATATGGTGGAACTTAGCTTCCTGGCCTTCATGTACACATATGGGTCCTACTTATAATTTTAATAATGGATTCTGGGTAAATTTGTCCTATAGCACTACGTGCTATTCTTAATAAGGAAATAAAACGTCATGGGATCCAAAAAAAGAGATTCTAAAAGAATTCGAAATAATACAACTTGACGGGTTTATTTGGGTAATTAAATGAGGATTCTGGGAAAATCCGAACCAGAAAAACTACTCTAGTTCAATCGAACTTACCCCTGGGTCACTCGGTACTATAGCACTACGTGCTAAGCCGATAAAATGGGAAATCCGTGATTAATAAAGTTCTTTTGGTGATCAGGAGGGATTGTCGAGATTATTTGGGTAATTCTACGAATCTGGAAATTACTCTTGTACAAAGGAACATTCCCTCCGAACATACTCCTGTCCTATAAGAAGGTTTTAGGTCACATAGCAACCGCGTGCTACCATAGAAACCAAGATGGCGGCCTCTAGTAAACAAAATGGACGACGGAAACACGTATCACCCTAACAACACGCGCTGCGCATGCGCACTAACACCACGTATCACTATGGAGATGACGTCACAACATGGCCGCTCACGCGGGTTACCATGACAACACAACATGGCGCCACTATGTCACGTGACTATGACGTCACTTCCGAGGTCATCCACCGAGGTCATCCAAACTTTCCCTCAAACATACGAGACATACTACTCATATACTAGGTTAGTTATGGGGACACTTTATAACCCGTAAAAAGGTTAACCATAATTGGTACCGTCATTTTTGGATCCATTCAACTCGGCCCTGGTGAAAATCAACGTTTCTCACACTGATTTTCTCCAGGTCCGAGTTCTGTGGGAACGATTCGTGTTAATAGACTTGCTGGGTGCAACATAAACCTCTTTCGGGTGAAAGTGTAGTGGGCCCATGGTTTTGTATCCGTCATTCATATTCATGTCAAGTTCATATCATACTATTTCTTGTCTTCTTAATAAACCACGTATAAACTGTTTTCCTATTTTAGTGTATTCATCCAGACCACAACACATAACTTTATGTTTATTCTACATCTAGAGTTGAGTTACATTTTATCCGTGATTTGCTATTTGACCCAGGTCCTCACGAATCTGAAGACCAACAGGGAGATTTCGGCCAGGGTTCGCTCACCCCACTCCCTGTTACAGTCATTAATGAAGTTTGGCTAACTCACCTAGCATGTATTCATTGTCCAAACACCACACTTTGAGGCATAAGAACAGATGGTAATTTGTTGGTAGCACAAAGTCTGTCAATCAAGGGTTTCACAGAATCGTTAAATGTATGGAAAATTGAACTCAGTCATGGATAATTTTTAATGTCATGTAAAACTTTTCTATACACTGTGTAAATATAAATGACTGAACATTAATTAATAGAAGTCATTACACATTAGTTCTAAACATAAACTATGCGTTGTTGTTTATAGATCTCTACCATCGAAATATTTATTTATTTATTTATTTATTTATTTATTTATTTATTTATTTATTTATTTTTATTTATTTATTTATTTATTTATTTATTTATTTATTTGAAGACATGTGCACATTAAACGTGCAGTACCCCTTAGTGCACGGCGTCATCGTGCCCCCATGTAGGCAGCCGGGATGAAGTGGCATGCCCAAGGACAGAACGCGGGTCATCCCGAATGGGAATCGAACTCGGGACCTTCTACCTTCGAAATGGGGCCGAAATGACCAAGAGGCCGAAGTGACTGGGGTCGAAGTGACTAGGGCCGAAATGACTTTGAGGCCGAAGTGACCAGAGGCCGAAATGACTTGGGGCCGAGGTGACTGGATACCAGCGACTTTAGTGCACTGGACAGAAAAGTCGACAAACTTGGATGCATATCATTATACATTATGGACGATGTAGTAAAGTAACAACAGAGGCTCCAAAGCCATTTTAGTCGTAAATTTATATTGGTCCACAATCTTTGAACTCAGTGACTATACAACTTTCCAACAAAACGAAACGCACAAGTTTTACGAGAAGAAGGGACTGATTAAAATGCAATGTGGAGGGAAGTATAACAGTTATAAACTCTTTTTTCTCACATCATCAGACATCATGTCAACTTTTTCCTGATCCACTTTTATCACTCTGTTTTTGAGTTTTAAACAATCTAGAGATCACTCAAGATTGTGTTGTAAGGAAGCACAAAGCATAGCCAGTTGTATTCAACCGTCAAGTGATATAATTATAGGTGAATCAGCGTTACTCAAATATGGGGGAGATCTGAACTGGTGGTTATCCGGAAGTGGAAAAATATGCAGAGCAATTATTCTCCTTATATCTGTATAAACACTGCAACTCCATCACTTTTCCCCCGCTTGACCGGGGAGAGGAGATTTGGGACCCGGATTAATTCTACGATGGACCCCTTTCGAAAGTGTCGAGATACTGATGCAGACGCGGAAGGCACGAGCGGTGATAAGGGTAGGGTGGGAGGGTGGTTGTTCTCCCCCTTCAAGAAAAAAAATGAAATCAGTTATTAAATGGAGACTTCTGGTGGTTTGGGGGATGAAAAATCGCATTATTTTTTGGCCGTCAAAATGACGTTTTTAGCACCATGTTTCAAATTTGCAAGTTCATCAGTGAGTATTCAATGACCAAGAGTTATAGCTTTTGACTGCACAATTCTTGAAATGATAACTTTATTACGTGAAGCTGATTTAATAAAGTTATTACTTCAAGAATTATGCATCAGATTGAGCATCTCCACGGAGCACTCCCATTCCTTCTTTACATGATTGGCAACTGGTATTCCAATACGACAGGAACCTATCTTGCTGGTTCTCGCTTGGGGATTGGGGGTGGGGGGGCTTGATAGAGGAGTCAGAACTTTGGGAACCCAGGCCTGACCTAAGAATCCTAGACTTCTGGGCCAAGCCCCCCCCCCCCCCCCTTCCCCAAGTTCCCGCACATAGATTACTACCCCTGACCCCTCATCTCCTCCCCGACCCTGTTTCCCCCGTATATCCCATAAGAGTACAGGACTATATTCATATAATGTATTAGCAGTTGGTCCCCTGAGTTCCAATGTGTTCTATGTGCCTACTGGCACATAGAACACATTGTAACTCAGGGTTATATTAGCAGTTCGTCCCCTGAGTTCCAATGTGTTCTATGTGCCCACTGGCACATAGAACACATTGTAACTCAGGGGACGAGTTGTATGAAACCAGATTATACGATATCAGGATGTTTCGTAGAAAAAACATTTCGTAGAAGACTTTTCGTAGACAAGTCATTTCATGGAAACTCCATTTCGTAGACTTATTCTGGTCATTTCGTAGATAAATTATAGACGTTTCGTAGACAAGTCATTTTATGGAAACTCCATTTCGTAGACTCATTCTGGTCATTTCATAGATAAATTATAGTTGTTTCGTAGACAAGTCATTTCACGGAAACTCCATTTCGTAGACTTATTCTGGTCATTTCGTAGATAAATGATAAAGGTTTCGTAGTCAGGTCATTTCATGGAAACTCCGTTTCGTAGACTTATTCTGATCATTTCGTAGATAAATGATAGACGTTTCGTAGACAAGTCATTTCATGGAAGCTCCATTTCGTAGACTTATTCTGGTCATTTCGTAGATAAATGATAGACGTTTCGTAGACAAGTCACTTCATGGAAACTCCGTTTCGTAGACTTATTCTGGTCATTTCATTTCGTAGGTAAATTATAGACGTTTCGTAGACAAGTCATTTCATGGAAACTCCATTTCATAGACGTATTCTGATCATTTCGTAGATAAATTATAAACGTTTCGTAGCCATCTTATAGTGGATATAGGGTGGGTGGGTAATTGCTTCTGGTTTCCGATCCATTCGTGGCTACCCCACTATGTTCAGATTCAGTTTGTGTGGACAAGTTAGAATATATCCCGTATTTGAGTCAAATCAACGTCAAATATTCCAACTTGTTTGCACAAACTGAATCTGAACGTAGTAGGGCAGCCATGGCGTATGTATTTTGGGAGAATAAAAATAGAAAACAAACCACATTGAAAATCAACAAAATTTATTTCAAAATAGAAAAATAAAGTATCCATAAATTTAACACAATTGCAGTACATGTATAACAAACTTTAATTGACGAGTTTCTCTTTTCAAGTTGAGAAATTTTTAGTTTCCTATTAAGATTTTTCAACAGTTTTTTTTCTATCTCTTTCTCGTTATTTTGCAACTATTCATAGGAAAACACCGCAAGATGCTTCCAAGTGAGTAGCTGTAACAAATAACTTCAAGATCTGGCGCACAGTGCTAATACGTGTGTATATACAGTTAAATGGTTGGTAGGTCGTATGTTAGAATTTTTCCTTATTATTTTGCAACTATTTATTAAAAAACACCGCTAGATACCAGGGCTCAAAATAAGTGGTGTCGCGTCACTTTTTGCTATGCAAAACTTCCAAAAAGCTACGCAATGTTCAATTATGTATAGCATTTTGCGATACAAGATAATCAACTGCAGCCTATTAGGCTGCAGTTGATTATCTTGTATCGCAAAATGTAAATGAAAATTTGCAAACAAATTTGAAAACTAATTCACTGATGCTTTACTTCTGATTGTGTAACATTCCAGGCATAACTCAGATTAACTCTCCATTAAGCATCATTAGCAATTTCATATGTAAGATGAATTCTATTGGTTTAAATTCTTCCTGTTTTTACAACATTTTGCATAAAATGTCCATTAAAATAACTTCAAGCCCGTCAAATTAAAAACCCCAGCTTCCATTTTGAGAACTCTGTTAAACAACCAAGACGCCATCTGAAAATATCCAAGTCCATGCATCCCTTAAAGGCAGTTCAGTTAAAAAAAAAACATAGTAAACGTTTCATGTGTTGCAGGTCATTTGGAAATGCCCTGAAATGGATGGAAACTATTTTATCTACTTAGAAGAATTCAATACAAACAGGATAACATAACTCTGGTATACAAAAATAGCTATGTAATTTTTACAAAATGCTATTCATTTTTTGGAAATGTGTAGCATTTTGCTATGCAAAGAAAAAAAATATTTTGAGCACTGCTAGAAACTTTCCAAAGAGTTGTTGCAAAAAAAATAATTTCAAGCTTTTGCGTAGTATTTTTTTCTTGTTACAGGAAAACATCGGTAGTCGAAGTGGGCAAAGACACAAACAACCAATTAAATTAAAATAAAATATTCTACGAAACGCCCATTATTTTTCTCCGAAATGTCCATCCTGTCCACGAAATGGTAAATCTACGAAATGACTTGTCTTCGTAACGTTTTGTCTACGAAATGGTCTGGGAACGAAACATCTAGAAACCTATTACACTAGTCTACTCTGGATAAGTTACAATGTTGCCTGATGCATGTACCTCACTTGTGACGTCGATTTTTAACAATAAGGCCTATAAAACGAGGACAAAAGTGACAGCTTCATTAAATCAAACAGTAAAAACATAACGTCTATTCGGATGGAAATAATATTCAAATTAAAAACAAATTTTGATATTTTTTTCAAGTTCAAATGTATTTACAGGAAAATACGTAATAGGATTTCACAAGTAAATTAACACAACTTGTGTGCACAGGTCTGTCCTTTTGATAATCATGTGTTATATATACTACTCAAAGTTTGCTAAGCACCAAGTATATCAAACTACCTGTTTTACGTTTTAGTTGAAATATTGTTATGAAAAGTGTATATATTTTATATTTAATTATATCTTTAATGATTTAAGCACAGAAATTAAGATTTTGTTTATGTTTGACATTATTTTTTAGCTTTTGAATACGATAACCATGGAAAATGGATATTATTGTTAACCCTTTACCTAACATGAAAAGCAGACGACACTTGCAAAAAAATTCTTGAATAACTAATTTTTTTCATTTTTTGTCTCAAAAACATAGGTTATGACCCCTCGTTGGAACGAGCTCGACGAGCTCGTTCCAACGAGGGGTTGTAACCTATGTTTTTGAGACAAAAAATGAAAATATTTAAAAAATTAATTGGCGATTTTTGAGAATAGCGCTGGCCGGTTTTGGCCGTTACGTTGGGTAAAGGGTTAAAAGAGGAAATTTTTCTAATTTGCCAAAAAGTTAACGGAGCGAACTGATATGGGTTTCATATCGAGTATGAGACCCATTATTGTTAATTACAGTCTGACAACGCCTTCCCATGCTCCCACTCAGTTTCCAGACGGTCCTTTGTGGGATGTTGTTCCATTCTTGGACCAGCATGGCACCAAGCTCCTGGACACTTCTTGGCTGGACTGGACGGACTGAAATTGTCAGCTGCAACTCATTCCAGACATGTTCGATTGGATGGAGGTCAAGGGATCTTGCTGGCCAGTCCATACGCTCAATCCCCTCGCTCTGTCGGTACTCCCGGATAGCATGGGCAACATGAGGACGGGCATTAACGTCCATCAGAATGAATCTATCACCCACTGCACCTGCATACAATCTGACGTGGGCATCCAGAATCTCATCAATATACCGCTGTGCAGTCAATGTACCACGTTCAAGGACACATAGCTCTGTACTTCCATCCCAGCTGATCCCGCCACAGACCATTATTGACCCTCCACCATAGCGGGCATGCTCAACAATGTTGGCTGCATGGAATCGCTCTCCGGGCCGTCTCCATACCCTAGAACGCCTATCTGTGTTGTCTATGCAGTACCTTGACTCATCTGTAAAAAGGACAGGTCGCCAATCTTCTCTGGTCCATCCAACGTGATCCATGGCCCATTCATATCGTGCCTGGCGGTGGTTCTGGGACAGCTGAATGCGAATACATGGTCTTCTCGGTCGGAGACCACCTTCGTGCAAACTTGCCCGGATAGTCGGCGTCGAAACATTTACCCCGGATGCATTCTGAAGGTCACTGCGAAGCTGGGTTGCTGTGGGAAAGCGGTTCCTACGGGCCTGAATGATCAAAAACCTGTCTTCAGCTGCAGATGTTACTCTGCCTCTGACACCACTATGTCGTCTGACTGTTGTGCCGTATTGCTGAAATCTTGCACAGGCTCTGGTGATCACCGTATGGTGCACACCAAGGGCTTCACCAACCTGACGATAAGTAGTCCCTTGTTCCACCATCCCTACAGCCCACCACATTTCTGCTTCAGACAAATGTCTTCTTACGTTTGCATTCGCCATGTTCAATCATTAAATCACAAGGGTTTGTGTTGAAATGAAGACTGAATACCCTACACATCTCATGTACATGTAAACAGTGCACGAAAACATCATGAAAATCAAGAGCTACATGCGTTCCATGACTGTCACAAAAAGTCTGCCTGTCAAGAGAGCTCATGTAAACATAGGGGACCATCTCAATACATTCCTCAATCATGTCCACCAAAAATATCGTAAATGTGTCATAAGAAAATTTCACAATGATGTGTCAAATATGTGGTGCTTAGCAAACTTTCTGTAGTATATGAATCCGTGTTGAAGGAATTTGGGGAATACTAACTGGAACGATTGACTCTTTGTCAGATGCTGTTAAAACAGGTACTTTTTCAAATTATCATTTAAATAAATGCGTCGAGCTCGTTCCAACGAGGGGTCACATGATATTGTTTTGTTGAAATTATTTGAAAAGTAATATTTTTCAACTGCTGCATTTGCATATTACGCGGGCGGATGCGGACAATTCGTTGGGTAAAGGGTTAATAATAATAAGAGTAATCCATGTTTGATAGAATAAATAATGTACATTAAAACAAAAAGATTTTGAAATATTTTGTAAATTAAACGCAGTATCTTGAGTATGTGCATTAATACAGTGGCGGAGAAACATAGATTGCCACCAAGGGCTAACCGTAGGTGCCACCCTTTTCCCATGCATCACTAAGTATATTGTGATGCCCGAGTTCATGTAGAAATCTATATGTCATGGCCGTATTGATATATTTTCACATACTTTGCCGCTGCCAAGAAATGTCACCCGGGCGGTCGCTCCCGCCCCACCCCTCTCATTGACCGTCTATACTAGTTGTTTCTTTGTAAAGAGTCGCCCATCTGAGAAACATCATGCAGGAAATAAGTATAACTTGATGAAAAATGTAGACGCCTTGGGAAAACTTGAAATTACACACAGGCGTTTCATTTTTCGAGGCGGATGGTTTGCACGAAATTTCTAACAACCCGTCCGGTTAGCAGACGTTCATCCCTATACGTTATGTAGCGTCTTCCTATTCTATTCTACATCTATTCGATTGTATTGTGTAAAGAAACCGAAGATTTTATGCGCCAAGGATTCATAGGGACATGTTATTGGGTATACAGTCCCTTGACACCCTTATTGCGACACTGGGTTTAACTATCGAATGCAATAATAATATTACTGCCGATCGAACGAAAGGGGTCAATTAAACAGGAAAGGCTTAGTTCGCAGGTCGCTGAATTGTGAGCGTTTGATGGTGTCTTCGCGAAGTATAGTATGTCACTGGTGTGTTGTGTTGTGTGATGTGCGGTGGGTCATGGGTAAAAATTATCGTCTGCTCCTTACTTTATGTTGTTGGTATACATCTAGCAAGCAAGAGGGATTTTGCCATCAGCGACTCATACGACATTGGCGTAGCATAAAATTTTGTTGTGATGGTGAGAAGGGGGCACAGGTTGTTCAAAAGAAAAATAAACTATAGTGTTATATGAATCCATTGACTGGTTTTGGGTTGTAATTTCACTTATAATTGAGGAGATTAAAAAGGAATTTTTGCAAGAAAATGTCCAATATCCAAGTGTGTCAATGATAATATAATTTTGAATCACAGTCGCTAGGCGATTGGCCGTCACCTCTGATTTTCTTATTAATGTTTACAAAGCTGACATACCATTTGCTGCATTCTGATGACACCATTATTATATGTTTCCGTGATATCCTATCGGTTATTTAAGCAGTGATCTCTCCTTATTCTACTTCTAAAATGTTTTTTGAGAGACAATGACTTTTATATTTGAGAGACTATCCTTTTCTCTAAGCTACGCCAACACCATGCCCGGTTATCCGTGTAACCTACCATTTTTTATTATTATCTGCGGCCTCTCGTTTTATCCTTCCGCGCTGGCACTCGTGCCATATCGATTAACCCATTCACACACACGTGTCGTTCTGTGTATTTATTGTGATTTTTCCAAAAAGTACTGATATAGATCTCTATCAAGAGCACCTGATTGGCTAGATCACGGGACAGTAGTGGTCTATTGTTCTATTCTTTCGTCCATCTGTATAATTATTTCAGTAGTTAACGTAAAAGATATTGTTTGTAAATTAGAAGTAGCCAATCCTTGCAATTAATCTTATTAGTTAATATTATATTTAAATTGGGTGAGGCCCCCTACGCATTAGAGCACCGGCAATTCTGACGGAAAACTTTCAGTTACTTTATCACTATAATTTATCTCTTTGATTCCGTATTTTGTTTTCTTCCTCGTGTTCTCCCAACCTAACCGCTATATTATATTTTAATAACACGTTTTGACCAACCGATGGGGACGTTTTTACCGAGGCGCTGATCTGGTTGCACATGACAGAGATGAACAGAAAACTATAAAAACTGAACACCATTAATATGAAAATATAAAACAATCTGAATACGCTGAACTTATATTTTAAAAACATACCTCACCGAAAAATCAACTTGGGATCATTTTGACCAACTGTTGGAAACGTTTTGTCCAAACAGTGGGGACGGTTTGACCAATTTTTGGGGACGTCTGGGTTTGGGGCTGTTTTGACTGACGTCCTCATATCTCAGGTAAATCATTTTGCACCGCAGACACAACTTACATCGCAACGAGATGACCAGTGAATACGCTGAAAAATCCAACTTCTGTATTTATTTATTGGTGTTTATGGTCACATATTTTTGCACAATGGCTAATCATGACCTCGACAGTTTTTACGGGTGGAGGAAGCCGGAGTACCCAGAGAAAACCACCAAGCAACGGCGAGCAACTGTCAGCTCCCCAACATACGAACTCCACACAAGCAGGGTTAGCATTGGTAGAAGACAGGTGCACCATCGACGTGCAGTACGCCTTAGTACACAACGTCACCGTGCCCCCGCGTGGGCAATGGGGGTGAAGTGTCTTGCCCAAGGATACAACGCGCTTGCCGCAGGCGGGATTCGAACCGAGGACCTCTCGGCTTGCAGCCTGCACCTCTACCTACTGCAACTTTTGTATTATCAAAGGATAGCGATAGGGAAAGAAACACAAGCACCGAGAAAGAGAGGGAGAGAGTGAGCGACGATGATGGCAGAACATGGATTTGATTGACTCAGTGGGGCCAGGTTTATGTATCTGTATCTGTTATGTCGTTAGAACCCACTACTGGTATAACACGGGTCCTCCTAAACACCGGAATGACAGCGGATCAACAAAAATGATGCGGAATGACATTTATTTTAACAATACTCGACCTCAGAATGTATTTTGTTTATTAACTAACAAAAGATATGGAGTGGAAATCGGAGGAATGGAATCGTCGTCACTAAAACTTGCCGCATGAAGCATTCGGAATGACAGACTCCGACATTGTTATTTCGCACCCTTGTAAGAAAGTAATGTGATACATTATATGTAGTATATAATTAGTATACCATGATGTGTCACAATACTTTTTTATAAGGGTCCGAAATAATAATGGCAGATCAAAAGTGAAAACTGGAGGAATGGAATCGTCATATTATTAAAATTGAGGACCAGAAATCACAAATTACCCATAGAAACAGGCTCACGGTTTAATATGACTATATCTGATAGGGTTTGTCCATATTGCCAAGACGTAATTGGAGACGAATTTCATTTTATTTTAGAATGCCCCAATTTTAGGAAATTGCGTCAAAAATACTTGAAAACGTATTATTTTAGAAGACCAAATAACTTCAGCAACTCTTTAGCAATCGAAATACTCACACCCTTTCTAACCTGGCTCGTTTCGTAAATTGTGTGCTGAAGAACTTCTCCCAGGATGCAAATATGTCCACTTATATGAAAATTTCCTGAACATCATGGACACCAAAACCCTAGAGCAAGTTGTAAAAATTCCAACACGTGGGGAAAATACATTAGACTTGTTCTTTTTAAATCAACCAAGTCTAATCCACAATATAAAAACATTACCAAGCCTCGGTAAATCTGATCACGACATCGTGTTCCATGAACTAAATATCATTAACCGCCTACCCAAACAACCTTCACGCAAAGTTAGTTTGTACAACAAAGCAAATTGGGAGGAAATTAAACAAGAACTAAATGAATTCCAAAACACATATTTTACAAAAACTGAAAATCAAGATGTTGAATTCAAATGGCAGACTATTAAAAACAAAATAAATGACTTAGCAAGAAAGTACATCCCCACTAAATCCATCAAACAAAATCACTCTGTCCCATGGGTATCGCCAGAGCTAAAACGCCTCATTCGAAAGTAATCTAGAATGTACCGTCTCACCAAGCTCGAGAACAACAAGAAAAACAGTGAACTAAAATCAGCCTATCG
Organism: Pictodentalium vernedei; assembly: GCA_031216915.1. Lineage (NCBI taxonomy): Eukaryota > Metazoa > Mollusca > Scaphopoda > Dentaliida > Dentaliidae > Pictodentalium > Pictodentalium vernedei. The sequence continues at coordinate 450,218,449 of CM062292.1, forward strand.
CAAAATGAAACACTTTATCCAAAAGAAATCTAGACAATCATATTGGCATCACAAATCATCATTGAAGATAATGACAACATCAGGGAAAATCAAGATAAAAATAAATCAAGTAAAAACAACAGCATAAAACAACACAAAAATGCTGAACTTACCCAAAATAAAAGGGGTAGACCAGGGAAAAAATTCTGGTCCTTTGTAAAAAAACAAAGAAGTGAAAACTGCGGTGTCTTTCCATTAAAGGTGAATGGGGAGTTAAAATCTGACCCCAAAGATCAAGCAAATGCCCTTAACCATCAATTCCATTCAGCATTCTCCACACCCAAACCACTTGATCTCACCCAGTGCTGTGAATCCCAAATATTACAGCACACTGTACAAGAGCGCGCAATGGACGAAATTGAAATAACACCTGCAGGCGTGTCAAAGCTACTCCGCAAGCTGAAATCAAACAAAGCCTATGGTGTTGATGGCATCTCACCACATTTCTTGAAAATGGTTCATGTAGAAATTTCTCCCATAATCTCTGACCTGTTTTCATTCTCCCTCCAAACTGGAAATGTCCCTTCAGACTGGAAGAGGGCACTCGTATCTCCAGTCTTCAAAAAGGGCTCTAAATCAAGACCTGAAAACTACGGACCAATTTCTCTCACATGCATTCTTAGTAAACAACTAGAGCACATCATTGTCTCCCACATAATGAACTATCTTGACTCACACCATCTTCTTCATCCAAACCAACATGGCTTCCGCTCGAAACTGAGTTGTGAAACTCAACTCTTATGCTTTACTCAAGATGTCCTAAACAATATGGGACGGGGTAAACAAACGGATATAGCGGTAATGGACTTTTCCAAAGCCTTTGATAAGGTTGATCACTCTCGGCTACTCTTGAAACTTCGCCGTATCGGCATAAACAATAAAACTGTAGACTGGATAGGTTCCTTTCTTGCTGGCAGATCCCAGAGAGTCATTGTAAATGGTGTCCAATCGGATTCCTGTCCTGTCCTCTCTGGAGTGCCTCAAGGTTCTGTCCTTGGCCCCTGTCTCTTCCTGATATACATTAATGACCTCGCGGCAAACTTGGAATGCCCAGCCCGCCTGTTTGCTGATGATACTATCGTATACTGCACCATAACTTCAGCCTCTGACTGCAGTACTCTCCAACAAGACCTAAACAAACTTGAAAAATGGGAACATGCATGGCAAATGGCTTTTAATCCTGACAAATGCGAAATAATAAGTATCTCTCGAAAACAAAACTCCATCAAACATGAATACAGACTGCACAATAAAATCCTCAAAAATACAAATAAAGCCAAATACCTCGGTGTAACGCTAACAAAAGATCTCTCATGGAAATGTCATGTAAATAATACAGTAAATAAAGCGAACAGCTCGCTAAGATTCATCAAAAGAAACATAAGAACAAGTAATAGAAACATCAAAGCACTTGCATATCAGACATATGTTCGGTCACAACTTGAATATTGCTCACTTGTGTGGCATCCTTGGCAAATAGATCTCGCACACCACATTGAGATGGTCCAACATCGTGCAGCACGCTATGTCATGAACATATATAAACACCCTAGTAGTGTTACTGACATGCTTACCATCCTAAATTGGCCGACTCTTGAGCAGCGCCGATTATATACATCCATGGTCTTACTGTATAAAATCCACCACGACCTTGTAAAAATAAAAGACACTGCTCCTCTTACTCCTACTAGAGATCACAAGTATGTTAGACCCCATGCAGTGCCCAAATATATCTCAAATTCCTTCTATCCTCGAACTATCAACGCATGGAATAAGATCCCATACTCAATGGCAAGCTTAACAGATCTACATGAGTTCAAATCCACCTACTACAAGTACTTTTTCAAAGTCAAATAGTCATCTAAACAAATCTTTTATCAGTTTACAAAAAAAAAAAAAAAAAAAAAAAAAATCATTCATGCGCCTCCTTATAATCTTCAATTCTTTGAAGGCTAGGAGTATGATGTAGATGTAGATGTCTCTTTCATGAGATATATACCTGTGTGATGGTACAGAACTCTTATCATAAATAATTTAAAGTGACCGGGCTAAAATATATGTTTAGTCTCCACTGAGGGGAGGGGAGACGCACCACCAGGCGGGTAGGTGGGTGGGTGCGTAGGTAGGTCGGTGATATTTGGTATTACATACAAGACATACGATTTAATACAAATAGTGTAAATTCTTCTACGAGACACTTTGGATCATCAGACACTAACTGTTCTGCCCTAGAAGTCCCCTTCACAGTCCTTTCCCACCGGCAATGACTGTAGCAGTCGTGCTTTAAAGTCGACGTTTGGCGAAATGATGTGAAATCTTAAACAATTTGAGATTTGGAATCATCTGTCTGGAGGCAGTGGATTTTAAAATTCAAATTGTCCACATCTTTCTAATTTTTTACTAAATAAAATTTTCCCTTAGTGTACTGAAAAGCACAGTAGTGAAGGAGTTAACTTTCGCTTTCTTGAAGAGGACTACCATACTGGGGCTAGCGCACTTATTACTCATCTTGAGCTTATATATAAAACATAATGGTAAATTAAATAAGCAAAAAAACGCATAGTATGGACAAAGCTCGTAGGGTGTAATAAAGAGGTTTAGGTTTAGTTGATAGGTTTTTCCAATTTTGCCGTTTGTTTACCTTAGTTACCTTTTTTCGTGTGTGTTTGTTGCCCTGGTGTTATTGTCGTTTTCGGTCATTGGATTCTGTATAATATTTGTAATCATGAACGGTAAGTGCACGACGGGTGTTCAGACGGAGGTAAGTATGGATGTTAAGGGAGGTCTGAGGGAGGTGAGTCGAGGGGTGCAGGTGGGGGAGAGTGAGGATCCAGAGGCATGGAGACAAATATGAGGTATGGTTGTGGTCGGTCAATGGAGGGTAGTGGGGTATGTGCGAATTGCAGGGATATTTTACAGTTGTTAGAGAAGTGTGTTGGATTCAAGCGAGAGATTGCAGAGCTGAGAGGGAGGTTGGGGAGGGCCGGTGTATCTGGAGTTACCCCGTTGAAGGTTACCTACGATGGTGAGGTGGAAGGTGGGTGGAAGGTCGTTGACTCAAGGAGGAAACTGGGAAGCAGGAAACGTGGGGGAATAATGCTTGATGGGGGGGGTGTAACTGAGGAGGGGGGTTCTAGTAGGAAAATTCGGAAGGTGGCGTCAGGTCAGGGCTGCGTCGAGTCCGGCAGCCAAAGTCGGCGTAGGGCTGCCAAGGTTGCTAGGCGGTGTTTAGAAAACAGGTTTAGTGTTTTAGACTCTGATACCCATGGGGACGAGAGTGAGGGGGAAAGTGTGGGGGTGAGATGGTTGTTGATGATGATAGGCCAGTCGGGGTAAGGCGGGCGGTCAAGAGAAAGAGGGGGCCAGGAGCTTGCCAAACGAGAGGAGGTGCAGATATATAGGAACTGGGGACAGAAGAAGAAAATTAGTTGTAGCGGGGAGCAGCATTGTACGTGGGATTGACAATGTAGTTTGAGGTCCTGATAGTTCCAATCGAACAGTCTTGTGCTTTCCGGGGGCAAAGGTGGAGGATCTCAGGGACCGGGTAGATGGCATTGTGGCAGGGTCAGGACCGGAACCGGTAGTGGTGGTCCATGTGGGGACCAACAATATTAGGGAGAGAAGGTCAGTAAGTTTGGTGGAGTCGTATAGAGGCTTAGTCGGTAAACTGCTAAGTAGGAATGCAAGGGTAGTCGTATCCGGGGTCCTTCCTGTCCTTGGAGGTGGGGACGAACGGAACTCAAGGATTTTGGCGCTAAATGAAGAGTTAGAGGACTACTGTGTTGATCTGGGAATTTCCTTTATCGACCATTGGGACACGTTTTGGGGCAATGGGAGCATGTACGGACATGACGGGCTGCATCTTAGCAGGGTGGGGAAACGGGTATTGGGGGATAAAATTCTACGGGTAGCAGATCCTTTTTTGGAGAGGAGTGGGGCGGGAGGTCAGAGGCAAGTATAACTAGAGTGGACATAGGTGGGGTGAGCAAGAGTGAGGGGGACAGAATAAGTTTACCAAGACTAGCGCCAGAAAACAATGGGCCCAGTAGGCGGAAGCCAACGAACCTCGGTACCCTGAAAGTGGGTTATAGCAACATCCAGGGTCTCCACCGGAAAGTAAGTGAAATTGCTACATTGATCGAGGCAGAGGAGTTCGATGTCATGGGCTTAAGCGAGACGTGGGTAAGACACGAGGAACGGGTAGACCAAGTAAACGGGTGTGTGTGGATAGGTGTAGGGCGAACGGAAGGCCAGAAAAAGGGGGGATGTAGGCATGTACATTAAAGAGGATTTAAAACCGTCGCTGATCACAGATCTGGAAGATATCATCACCTCGGCTGAGGTGTCAAAAGAAATTGGATGGGTAAAGATCAGTCTGAGAAACAAAAGTATTGCCCTTGGGATTGTGATGGATTGGGATTGTGAGGGGGCTCGGTATAATTCTGATGGGCGACTTTAATGGACACATAGGTGAAAAGGAAGAAGGCATAGAGGGTGGGGACAAGAAAGTCAACAGGAATGGAAGGAAGCTGTTGAACTTCACAAATGAGCTCGGCCTGAAGATTCTGAACAGGGACGCTAGATGTAAGGGGAAATGGACCTGGGAGAGAAACGACAAAAAATCAATAATTGACTACATTCTCACAGATATGAATTTATGGAGGGAGGTGATAAGGGTAGAAGTGGATGATGAGGGCAAAATGGAGTTGGATAGTGATCACAACTTGATTACAGTGACGATGAGGGTCAAAAACCTAGAGGAAAGGAAAGAAAGCTTCAAGGAGGTTTGGGAACTCAAAAAGGATGCCGACTGGGCGAAGTTCGAAGAAAAACTGAAACCAAAGCTTGCAGCCGTACACAAGGGGGGGGGGGGGGGTAGTGTCCAGAAGATGGCCGACGCCATAGTTGCGAGCCTAGTGGAGGCAGGGAAGGAAAGTGTAGGAAAGATTAGGGTGCCAACACGGGAACTTGGGTACAGAGTGAACGAAGAACTGAAAAGGGCCATAAAGGTTAGAAAAGCTAAATGTGCTGCATACAGGAGAAGTAGAAAACTTAAGGGGGTGGAAAGCAATGAGGCCATGGTAGCAAAGGAAGAATACCAACAAGCACGAAATAAAGTAAACAAGATTAAAGACGACAACCGGAGAGTGCGAAATAGCAGTCTTATTAGGACTATGACCAAACGGTCCGCCTGCAAAGTGGAACCACGCGTACTTCCACTGGGGAATCACTCACTCAGGTGTCTACACAGGTGTTAGCACTTTCTGATAAATAGAAATTACCGTCCCCTGGAACGCCGCCGTGGCAACGTCTCGGAGAGAGTGAATATTTATTTGCCAGAGGGCGCTTGTCAACGGAGGGCCAAGGCTGGGGTTGATCAACTTTGCCGTGGACCTAAGATACTCTTTTACCGGGGACAGGGGATTTTCACTAGCTCACTTTTGTAAATCGCAATTGCTTATTCACAAACCACAGAGTAGCGCCGCGCTTTAGTCAATTGCTTTCAACGGTAATGAACTAGCATGGGCTAATTTCTTGGCGGGGCTGAGGTTCCATCAATTCCTAGGGTACTCAGGGCTTCTTCATTAATAAGATAAAGACTATTAACAATCCAACAATTTTTATATATAAATCCTCTATATTCTTATTTACAAATAGCCAACAAATCCTAAATAAATAATCTCAACACTACTGAAATGAGTTTTGTGACTAGCCACTGAATCCCACCGAAAACAAGTACTAAAATATTATCTAAAATTAAATTGTTTCCCAAATTTATATTCGTAGAGAAAGGTCGAAGCTGCGACTACTGATAAGAAATCACGAAATCTTTCACTCAACCGCTCATGCGCGTATTTATCCTGTTGCGCTTACCACATTATGGGGAATTACCTTTAATACTAAATTTCACCTTTTAGAATATTCGATCATCTACAATTTCTGCTAATAGTGCTTCTAACTCGCAATAATAACAACTGATCATCTAATAACACAGATTCACTAATACACTTAAAACTGTTAACTAATAACTATGTAACTACGACGTGTTATCACAACTAAATATTATAAACTAAGTACTACATATACTCATCGATTCTTCTTCGGCGTCTCCCCTCGATGCAAATCATCAGATCGGGAATCCTGTCGTCCAAATGACGGCTTACCGGAACCACACAAATACATTAACTCTTTACTACACCGCGTGAACTAACGATTATTCCATCCTAGCGAGTCTGTCCTGAGGTAAACTCGAGGGGTCTTATATATATACGCGCGCATCACCTATCAAAGACTTGATTTGGGCAAAGGTGCTAATTTACAAAAGACGGCTTTGATGACTTGCAGTGACATGAACTGACTTTTCAATAAGTTCTAATTTGGAATGCATTGTTTACACAGTCCCTGCATGACAGCGACTGAACAAAGAACACTTTACGAATACGAACTTAATTAAATTAATGAGCTTACCCAGTTTACTCACACTGATTATTAAAAAGTTCCTTTCTTTCATTCATTCTAAATAACTCGAATTGTTTACTTATTTTAAAAATTTAGAATAAACTTAAAATAACAACTCTGTGATATATGCCTCCCTCTAAATTAAAAAGCTCCGCTTTTTCGACGAATATCTCATTTGGCAAACTTGAAAAAGGTAAAACATGATAAAATGAAATGAATGCATGAAAGATAAAATACAATAATTTTGAAAACTAATGGAGTGTCTATTTGTTTCTTCTTCTGTGATCTTCTCTTCCTTGTAATTGAATATATTGAGGTTGAAAGTGTCCGAGCGCGTTTGTGATACTATGTTGATGTTGATAATTCGATACTGTCCGATGCATATAAAATGAATTGTGTCGCCAAAATCGTTAGACGTTGAGTATGAATGTTGAATGTCACGTAGTCCTTTTCTGAATGAATTCCAAATTTAGTTTCTGTGCTGATCCAAAGTTGTTGTCCGCGTGCTTCATGTCCGTTTGTTGTTAATTTATTGTTAGGTCTAGTTCTTTTCCTCATCTCGATGTAGCGTTATTCCTGGGGTTTACTCTTTCTCTTCAGGCTTGTCGTTGTGTATAATTTGGTTTCCTGTTGTGTGTCCTTCGTTTGTGATGTCTGTGTTCTCTGTATAGTGCCATTTTACCATCTCCATTTGCAACCTGAAAATATAAACTAGACAAAAATTGAGTTTACGCGTTCTGAAAAAAACCTTTTATAATGTTGCCCTGGAAGAAGAAACAAATTAGATGCAGCGCTCTGGTTAACCTGTAGAAAAAAGAGAACAAACATTTCATTAAGGGGTCGTCCAACCTAACTTTGGTCAATTTTTTGACATTTTTCCCAATGCCTGAGAAACAGATAAGAGAAATAAGGAAAGGCAAATTATATATCAAAATAATGAGTAAAGTGCATAGAAAAGGTACATATATTTTTTTTCAGGAAAAAAAGTGAATTTTATGATTTTGAAGAAGATTAATTTGCAAATGGCATAAGTAACGAACCGGTAAAACCACAAAATAATCGGTAATTCGAAAGCCTTCTCCTCAATATAATGATAACATACTACAGACTCGGAGAAAGCATTTTTTTGACACACACTCTGGTGGGTTTTGACGTTTGAATGTAATAACATCAACACAAATTTTTGATGTTCCGGATGTGGCCATGTTTCAACGATGTTTTTCCGGTCATGTGATTACGATGTGGTTCTTGCAGAAATACTCAATTTGGGCAATCGTAAGAATGCAAGGACGTGATCACGCCCTTTATTTGTTCGAGACAATGTATGAGCGTATTTGCAAACAGGTGACAGCAAGTACTTGAGCTGTTAATGTCATAACTGCAAAATATGGTTCGAAATTCCCTCTCGTGTTTACAGGCCGTCTGAACTTTTTTGTTGACAAAAAATCTGAATTATTGCGCACTAGAAAGACAACATGAACCACTTGTAAAAAAAATAACCGAGTGTATAAAATCGGGACGATACACATAAAATAAGGCAATATTCATAACAAAGTAAGCAGAATGCTTCAGAAATCACTTTTTCACGAAGTATATTCCAAGTGACCTGGAACTATATTGAGTGTGTTAATTTCCCCCTGTCGCTGCGAAGTTATTTACGTCCAAGTAACCATGGAATTTGAAGACGGGTATGTTTGATGTCTGCAAAGGACCGATTGAAGATGGGTTGAAAATGATGCATACGTGCTTTTAAATAAGGTGCGCTTGGACGATGCTGAGAATTTAGTTTTTTCTTCCAACCAACCATAGTAATACAATGTCGATCAGTGGTTTTTTTTATCGTTTTACACTGACAAATGTGACAAATCTCCTTCACCGGAAACCATCCCCCAATTTGCATATCACAATAAACATAACCGCTGTCACGGAGTGTCAGCGTGGCCGTGTGGTCAAAACCGAAACGAATTATCGAATGCACGGTCAATATTAGCTGCAATTGGCTTTTAAATAAATGAAATACACGAAATATTCGCAATTTCTTCATTATTCATGCCGAGTTACTTTTTAATCAAACCACATGCGTTCAGTTTCGTTTGTCGGCATCAAACTGATATTGTTTGTGGTAATTAAATAGTACGAGAAGGCGAAGGAAGCCAAATATTTTTACATCATCTATTATTTAATTCAAATTGATAATTTCTTTTATTTAACTGAAATTATGAACTGATAAGTTGGGTGTGTTGCGATTATTATGCCCCAGACCTGGAACTTAGTGGAAGTTGGAAAATCAAAGGTGCATTTAGGGTCGTGCAGTGGTGATCCCCTGTCCTCTTAATCTTAGTCTTACCCATTCATCATTGCATGTACCAACATTCCCCCTTGTATCTCAACCATTGCTACTCCAATTTGAAGGATATTTGGTTTTGTGATCGAGCATCATGGAGAAACAATGCCTGTGTAGCTGCTGTAGCATGTGTTTCTTCCCACATTTTTTCAGAGTTGTGGTACTTTTTCACTCTTTTGAGTTAGAAAATTTTGTTTATAACTAGTTGATTTGTTACAATTTGTTGCAGAGTGCCTGCTAATACCCTCAATTGTATTGCTGCAGAATTTTCTTGTGAAGATTTTGTTCCTATTACTTATCAAGCAACAACCTAATGAATATTCTGTATAAAGCCACCAATCTGATGTTTGACACTTTTATTGGAGCTGTTTTGAAGGCTTATGGAACTCAAAATGTTGATTATGGCAGGACTTTTCTATTCACCCATGAATCAATACATTAAGTGTTATAGTTGGAAGTAAGAAGCATGAAAGGTCCAGAACTAAAACTCTAAAAAGAATGTTTTGCAATGTAACATGATTTTTGCAGATACACTTATTTGGAGGTTTACCTGTCTGATAGTGTTTGGAACATGTGTGGCCAGGATCTTCAAAAAGAAAAAAGAGTTAAACTTTGAGAAAAAAGGCATATGCCTTGAGTGCCGGAGGTAGAGTCATACAAGGAAGAGAGCCCCACCCCCCCCCCCCCCCAAATTTTCTGTGTCAAATGGAGCTCACTTGTCATCTTTTGGGGATTGCTTTGTGTACTGCGTTCTTGAAAAAAATATGTGAGACCCTCTGGATGTGCCCTTCTGATCTCAATATGTCAGTAAGCCTCCTTGGGGAAAGTACATGCAATAATGGTTATGTAAGGTTGATTTGATGTGTTTTGAATAACAATGTACTTTTAAGTACATTAGATGGTTTATTGCAGTGACAGGTTACAGTTACCCTTATTTCTTCTCCAACAGATATCATGAGTGTATTGGTGTCCAAGAGTTAAACAAAGCTAATGTACTTATTGATAAACCAGACAAATTTAACAATTTAATCACTATCAAATTGATGCATGGGATAAAAGGGGTTACAGTGCAAGGGGTTTGTAAATATATTTATTCAACTACAATGTATGACTTTGCAGTGCATTCTACATAGGAGAATATCATATTTTCTTTCCAAACCATTACAGTAACACATACATCTTGATATTGGGAGACACTCTTTTGTCCTTCCATACTTCTTCTGCTGGACTCCTTCAAGTTGACCTTTGTTGAACTCCCCAAATCAAAACATAAACAAAAGAAAATGTCTGCCTTCAATCAGTGAGCACTCCACTTATAACATTTGGTCTCAATCTTCATTACTTTCATGAATTAGGAAAAGATTTCTTCGAGTATGTACTTAAATGTTTATAGAATACAGCTGTTATTTTATTTTGAGGTATTTTATTGTAAAAATTTTGTTCTCTTACTTATGCCATAGCAGACTTTCAGGTGGTGCTATTTACACATGGCAGCAGTTCCATGGCAAATTTCAGTTTCCACATGTTCTATGTTTCATTCCAAGCATTTTGGTATATAATTCATTGGGGTTATTCATTTTGGGCCTTTTTTAGACTTGAAAGAAAATTACATGAAATTTGACCAAAGTTAGGTTGGACGTCCCCTTAAACAAGGAGCAACTTGAAAAAAAAAATAAACAAAGAGCTACTTTGAAAAACATCACGAATAACCAATCAGGAACTAATCAACCAGTCTTTATATCCAAGCGGAGAGCCTTGCCACAGATCTCCGTTGGATATTTTGCGCAATTTGAATGCAAGTGGCAAGATTGCATTCAGATCACACAATGTTATTATTATTATTATTATTATTATTATTATTTTTATTATTATTATTATTATTATTATTATTATTATTATTATTATTTTAAGGTAGGAGTCCGTCTTGCGGGTGGCCCCTCTAAAGTATTATCATAATTTTAATATCTATCCTTATTGAATTTTCATTTTGCCCTTTAAACACCTGTAACTTTAATACCCAATGAAACTTGTATTACTTTTTAAGCCAGACAGTTACCCTTCAACTGGCAAATGCTTTTTTTCTGTTTTAACCTCTTTACACAGCATCGATTGTGCCGTGGAGAGCGTAAGCGGAATACGTGGAGTACACGAGAGAACGCGAGTTTTACGGGGTAATAATAACGAGACAACATTAAATCAGGAAAAAAAAAACAACGCTTCACCCAACAAAGTGGTGGCGTATCCGTCAAGCGGTACCCACCAAGAAACTCATACTAACCGTAAATTACATATGTATTATATGACGAATTAAATAACGGGACTTATATTATTTTATTTGATTTATGTATTTATTTTTTTAATAAGTTAACAAATGCTTTGAATACTTAGTTTTGTACTCACAATATCTCCCACTCGTCTAAGTCTGGGATGCTGATGGAATCTGATATTGTGTTGATGCTTGTTTTCAGTTTTCTTTTTCTTCTTTTTCCTTTTGCGGTCTTTGAAATGTGGAATTCTTGGATTAACTCTTCCGGTACATTTTCTCTCGGTTCCCATGTAGTTTCTTTAGATCCCTGCCACTTAATTTTATAATGTTTCCGACCGTGGAGTTTCTTGCACGCTAGGATCCTGTCTACAAAATAGGTGTCTTCTTCATTTTTCTCGGTGTCTTCGTCTGCGGAAGTCTGGTTTTTATCTTCCGGGCGGGGATTCGACGCGATATCGGGTTCTGTATCTGGAGCTCCTGTTTCCTGAGCCGTTTGCTCTTCGAGTGTAGTGGTCGGACGATCCTTAGGGTTGGTGAACGGCTTGAGACGGTTCGCGTGTACTGGTGACTTGAGTTGAATATCGTCCGAACATCTGCGGACAGTGTATGTTGGATTGCTGTCGTGCGTGATATAGTATGGTCCTGTCCAACGTTGGCACAGCTTCCGTGAAAGCCCAACAGGGGTTTTGTTGTTATATAACCATACTTTGTCACCTGTCGAGAATCTTGGGGGCTTTGCCTTTGTGTCATGCTGTTGTTTATACTTAAGCTGGGCGTCTTTAATATTTTGTTTTACTATTTCTCTGGTGACTTCGAAGTCTTTCTGTATGGCGTCTAGATGTTTATACGCTTCGGTTCCGATGTTGTTAGTTGGAATAAGCTCCGTATCTATCGGTAACTGGCAATCTTGACCGAATAAAACACGAAAAGGACTCATCTGCATTGACTCAGTGCATGGTGTTGCCCTATACGCGAACAGCACACTTGGTAAAAGATCCGGCCAATTTTCTTGTTTCGCATCGCAATACATTCGGAGTGTTTTTGTTATTGTCGAGTTCATCCTTTCACACGCGGCATTTGTCTGTGGATGGTAACTGCTTGTCTCCAGTTTCGTGATCTGAAAAAGTTTACAAAGTTCTTTGATAAGTTTTGACATGAAATTTTGTCCTCTGTCTGACAATAGTGTTTTGGGGGCCCCGTACCTACAAATAATTTCTGAATATAGAATTTTAGCTATTTCTGATGCTTCCATTGTTCTTAAAGGGAATGCCTCGGGCCATTTTGTGAAAGCATCAACAATTAACAAAATATATTTATATCCATTCGGAGAGGTCTTGAGGGGTCCTAAAATGTCAATATGGAGATGGCTAAATGGCGCTTCGACAGGTAACGGTTTTAGAGGCGCTGGATGGTGGTGGGTCGCATCCTTGTTTTTCTGACACTGGAGACATGATTTTACATAATATTGAATGTCAGAAAATAAGTGTTGCCAAAAATACTTGAATCGAATGGACTGATAAGTTCTATCAATACCTTGGTGTCCACCCAGCAGTGAGTCATGATATGACAATAGCACATCATTCCTCAAACTGAGTGGCACCACGAGCTGTTTAATTAAACGGTCTATTCTATGGCCCTTACCTTTTGGGTAGTAGAGATGATACAGGATTCCATCTTCCAAAATGTAGTCATTTGCTTCCAAAATGACTCTTCTAGCGTCTTTATCGTCTTCGGGTAATATTCTGTCTTCTAAATATTCGATAAAAACATTTACGTCCGGATCCGATCTTTGTTTATTTTTAATGTCAGCCTCGGAGACGGCTGCGACGCACGTAATAGAATCTATTGGGTCACACTGTTGTATTACCTCTTCGGTTTGTGTTTGAGACGCCGCGTGTTCTTTAACGTTGTTTGTGGCTATCACGGTGGCCTGGGCAGTATCGTTTATTGCCGGTTTTGTAATTTGTGGATATTCACGTCGCGATAGCGCATCCGCGTTCAAATGCTTTCTACCTGCTTTATGGACGATTTCAAAATTATACCCTTGTAATTTTAGCGACCAGCGGCCTAATCTGCCGCTACATTGTTTAAGGTGTCGTAAATATGAATTAGCAACATGATCGGTGATTACGGTAAACTTACCATTCGCTAAATAAACATGATAGTGTTTAATACCTTCAACTATTGCGAGACATTCGCGTTCTGAAATACCAAATTTTTGTTCTGCTTCAGAAAGAGACCTGCCTCCATATGAGACAACCACTTCCTTACCATTTTCATCCAACTGACCTAAGATATAACCTATTGAATATCCTGACGCGTCTGTATATAGGAAAAATTCTTTATCAAAATCTGGGAAAGCCAAAATTGGAGGTTTTGTCAGGGCCTCTTTCATGGTGTTAAAGGACTTCTCACATTCTGCATCCCACTGAAATGGTACATTCTTTTTGAGAAGATTATTGAGAGGTGCTGCTTTTTTCGAAAAATTGAACACGAAACGTCGATAATAGTTACAGAGACCAAGGAAAGCACGAACATCTTTGAGGTTTTTTGGACGGGGGAACGAGGACACAGCGTCCGTTTTCGAAGTATCAACAGAAATACCATCTTTAGAAAGAACGTGCCCCAAATAGCGTATTTCCTTTGCAGCGAAATCACACTTAGAAGGCTTCAACTTTAGATTTGCTCTACGCAAGGCCTCAAACAATTGTGACAAGTGCTGGAGGTGTTCCTCAAAAGACCTAGAAAACACAAGGAGGTCGTCTACGTAACACAAACATGAGTGCCATTGTAAATCTCGAAGGAGTTCAGCCATGACCAACTGGAAACTTGAAGCGCTATTCATCAAGCCCATGGGAAGTCTTTTAAATTGATGAACTCCCCTGTGGGTGACAAAAGCGGTTTTGTGTCTGGAATCCTGGTCTAAATCAATTTGGAAATATCCTGAGAACATATCAAGACAAGAGAATATCGTAGACCTTGATTTTCCAAGGGTGTCGAAAACGTCCTCCAACCTGGGCAAAGGAAATGAAATGGGCTTTGTCAAGGCATTCAGTTGCCTGTAATCTACAGTGAACCTAAACGAATTGTCCTTTTTCCTAACCATAACAACAGGGGACATCCATTCCGAGACTGAAGGCTCAATAATGCCATGTTCTTCAAGTTCGTCAATTTGTCTGCTAATCTCTTCCTTCATTGCTGGTGAAGCCCTATAAAACCGACGTCTCACTGGGGTCGCATCACCTGTATCGATTTTATGGCTATATATGCGAGACATTCCAAGTTCGGACAAATCCTTAGCGAAGCAATCCCTATTCTGACCTATTAGCACCAACAGTGCCTGTTTCTGTAGACTTGACAAATCAGAGTGGGATAAATCGATGCCAAGCGACTCGGCTTCGGCAAAGTAATTGTCATAATTGTTGGAACCATCATGACCAATGTAATTCACCGTCGCTTTGGCACTAACATCGCTTTTTTCAACTGAATGCAGAATATCATCAGGACGGATGGAGTAAAAACAACCGATAACCTGTGAAGATGTGAGCCTAACATAGGAATTGGTGGGGTTAAGAACTTTAGAAACAGCCCTATTGTTAACCACTTCTACAAGCGTACGTGCAGCCAAAATGTTCTTGTGACTAACTAAATTTGAATCCGGTTCGATAATACCTACACGTGAAGTAATTCTATCAAAACCCACACGTACCGGTATAATAGTCTCACTTCGGGGTCCCAAAGTTACGTCCTCTAGCACTGTTACATTATTTGCACAATTAGGTTGTTCTTCGATATTGTTTATTGGAGCGTGTGTCATACCATTCTGCAGTACAAGAGTTCTCTGACCTAGGTCAATATTAGCCTTGTTTTCAGTTAAAAAGTCCATACCTAAAATAATATTTGCTGGCATTTTTTCCAAAATTAAAAAAGTTTGAGTCATATCTAGCCTACCCAGGGATAAATGTAAATTTGTTTCTCCTAAAACCTTCAGTAAATTGCCGTCTACACCCGCTATGAGTTTAATACTAGGAGGAAGAATTTCAATTTTGCCCCACAAGCGAACGGACTCTAAGATTTCTTTTGATATACAGGAGCGACTGGCTCCCGTATCAACCAGTGCAGGAATTCTAGTATATAGATTTTCCAACCTAACGTCGACTTTATTTCCATCCATTTCCGTACTAACTGAGGTGCTTAGTACAGGTATCGCATTAAATCTGCATGTTGAAGTGACATGGCCAATGCGCTTACACGTGTTACATCTATAATTCCTAGCGGGACAAGTTGATGAGTTATGGTAATGTCTTCCACATCTATGGCACAAGGGAAATTGTCGCCTCTTACCTATAAACGGGCGATACTCCCGACGTCTTGAGAAATCTCTTTCAGTGTGTAGTTGGCGCTGGCCACAGTCATTCCAGTGTTTATGTGGGTCAGAGTTACGTGAGATCTGGGCAGCTCGAATTGCATTTTGCTGAATGACTTTCTCCTTAATTTCACGAATGTAATCAAACATCTCTCGGAAAGCTTCTGTGGAACCCATTGTCAGTCTAGTGAGAGTACTGGGAAAGGTTCAAGCTAAATAGATGAACTAATTCGGATTCTCCACCAAATATGACCAAACGGTCCGCCTGCAAAGTGGAACCACGCGTACTTCCACTGGGGAATCACTCACTCAGGTGTCTACACAGGTGTTATCGCTTTCTGATAAATAGAAATTACCGTCCCCTGGAACGCCGCCGTGGCAACGTCTCGGAGAGAGTGAATATTTATTTGCCAGAGGGCGCTTGTCAACGGAGGGCCAAGGCTGGGGTTGATCAACTTTGCCGGGGACCTAAGATACTCTTTTACCGGGGACAGGGGATTTTCACTAGCTCACTTTTGTAAATCGCAATTGCTTATTCACAAACCACAGAGTAGCGCCGCGCTTTAGTCAATTGCTTTCAACGGTAATGAACTAGCATGGGCTAATTTCTTGGCGGGGCTGAGGTTCCATCAATTCCTAGGGTACTCAGGGCTTCTTCATTAATAAGATAAAGACTATTAACAATCCAACAATTTTTATATATAAATCCTCTATATTCTTATTTACAAATAGCCAACAAATCCTAAATAAATAATCTCAACACTACTGAAATGAGTTTTGTGACTAGCCACTGAATCCCACCGAAAACAAGTACTAAAATATTATCTAAAATTAAATTGTTTCCCAAATTTATATTCGTAGAGAAAGGTCGAAGCTGCGACTACTGATAAGAAATCACGAAATCTTTCACTCAACCGCTCATGCGCGTATTTATCCTGTTGCGCTTACCACATTATGGGGAATTACCTTTAATACTAAATTTCACCTTTTAGAATATTCGATCATCTACAATTTCTGCTAATAGTGCTTCTAACTCGCAATAATAACAACTGATCATCTAATAACACAGATTCACTAATACACTTAAAACTGTTAACTAATAACTATGTAACTACGACGTGTTATCACAACTAAATATTATAAACTAAGTACTACATATACTCATCGATTCTTCTTCGGCGTCTCCCCTCGATGCAAATCATCAGATCGGGAATCCTGTCGTCCAAATGACGGCTTACCGGAACCACACAAATACATTAACTCTTTACTACACCGCGTGAACTAACGATTATTCCATCCTAGCGAGTCTGTCCTGAGGTAAACTCGAGGGGTCTTATATATATACGCGCGCATCACCTATCAAAGACTTGATTTGGGCAAAGGTGCTAATTTACAAAAGACGGCTTTGATGTGGTGTAAATTGATGCTCGATACCATTTGGAATTCTAATATAGAAACGGGGTGGTCAAAACATGTGAGGGAACTAATGGACAATTACTCTATAGAGGTCACAAACATAGAAGTAGGAATGAAAGAAGGCAAAAGGTTTGTCAAAGAGAGAGTCATGGAAGACTGCAATCGAAACTGGCGAGCAGGGGTTAGCGTGAAAAGATCACTGCAGGGGTTACAATATAAAGAAAAGCCAGCTTTTGAGAAGTACCTAGATGGCACCTTTGGAGGGTCACTGCTGTTCAAACTGAGATCAAGATCACTGGAGCTTCGGGGAAAAATTGGGAGAGATGGGGAAAAGGGATGCCAAATGTGCCACTCTGGAGTAGTGGAGACCCTGGAACATTTTCTCTTGGAATGCCCACAGTATATACCTCATAGAATAAAATTTACTGGAAGAATAATGCAGAAGTGGGGTGAAGAAACAAAGGATAGATGGCTGAAGGGGGACACGAGGGAGAGGGTAGGAATGCTTATTGAAGAAACTGAAAAAGAGGAAGTGAGGGACACTATTAAGCAGTTTATATCTGAATGCTGGGAGGAGAGGAGGGGAAGAGGGGGTGGGGTGCAGGGGGAATGATGGCCTTCTCTTATGAGGACCGCGACGAATCAGCGGCTGGCCAAAGAGTTATTATTATTATGACTTGCAGTGACATGAACTGACTTTTCAATAAGTTCTAATTTGGAATGCATTGTTTACACAGTCCCTGCATGACAGCGACTGAACAAAGAACACTTTCCGAATACGAACTTAATTAAATTAATGAGCTTACCCAGTTTACTCACACTGATTATTAAAAAGTTCCTTTCTTTCATTCATTCTAAATAACTCGAATTGTTTACTTATTTTAAAAATTTAGAATAAACTTAAAATAACAACCCTGTGATAGGACGATAAGAACGACAGGGGGGTCGAGTTCGAGCGTATTTTGGAAATGGGTGAACAAACGTAACAAAGGGAATAACCCACAGAGCATTAAAGTAGATGGCAGAGTTACAGAAGAGCGAGATCAAATCGCATTAGAACTAGTCAAGCACTGAGAAAAGGTAAACGATAAGCGATGGGGCATGGGGAACCCACCGGAGTGTCCGAACCAGGTCGAGGAAAATCTCTCGGACTTCGTGTGCAGCGAAATCAAAACTGAGGAGGTGCGAAGGGTGATCTCAAAACTGAGGAATGGAAAAGCGGGAGGGGTGGACGAAATTCCTAACGAGTTTATCAAAAAAGGGGGAGAGGAACTCTTGGAAAGCCTAACTGCCCTATTCAATTTAGCCATAGAAAAACAAGAGGTCCCAAAGGAGTGGAGGGAAAGTAAAGTGACATTTATTCACAAAAAGGGGGAAAAAGACGTCTTGGATAACTATCGAGGGATCTCTGTCAGCAGCAACATTGGAAAAGTCTTTTGTAAAGTCCTGTATGGGAGATTAGAGGATGTGATTGAAGAGAAGGGTTTTTTGGGAGAAATCCAGAATGGCTTCAGGAAGGGAAGGAAAGTCACTGACCATCTTTTCACGCTATCCCAAATGATAGAATCCGCGAAAGCAAAAAAGAAAAAGATGTTCATGGCCTTTTTGGATGTTAAAAAGGCATACGATAGAGTATGGAGGGAGGGTATGTGGCGCAAGCTGGAGGCTCTGGGCTTGGGTGGGGGGGGGGGCGAGTTTGTTGGGATTATGAAAGCATTATATAAAGGTGTACAGAGTGAACTTAGCCTGGGTAACATTACAACAAAACGTGTGCCTATGGAGATAGGCCTAAAACAGGGGTGTATCCTTTCGCCAATTCTTTTTGCATTGTACATCAAAGGTTTAGGAGATGAACTCCTGCATAGCGACGAGGGGGTTGCAGTTGGTGACTTGAAGATCCCAGGGCTATTTTTTGCAGACGATATGGTGCTAGTGTCAGAAAGCGAAGAGGGGTTAGAGAAGATGCTGGGAATTGTTGGGAAATATGGGAGCAAATGGAGACTCGAACTTAATGAAAGCAAGAGCAAAGTTATACCCGTGGGCCGCAAAGTGGACCCCACTCGAAGGTGGAGAGTGGGGGAGTTCTGCATTCCGGAAGGTATCGGTAGACTTCTTAGTGTAGGAGAGACTAGTGACTATGAATACCCGGGAGGTAAATATAAACATCACAGGAAGAGGCATCTACCGAAACTACACAAATAAATTGATTCTGAAGGGGAAGCGAATCCTTAACCAAATGAAACTTATAGGGAGAAACAGTTTCAATAAGGTTTTCGTGGGGAAAACCATTTGGGAAATGGTGGGTCTGCCAAGTATAACATACGGTACGGAAGTTGTACCCCTAAACCAGACAGCTGTTAAGAGCTTGGAAATCCTGCAGAACGATGCATGCCGATGGATAACAGGCTCGAGTAATGCCGCAGCACTAGAAGCAATCAGGGGTGAGCTTGGGTGGCTGAGGATTAAGGACAGGATAGACCTATTGAAACTCGGTTATCTTAATTATTTGGTAAATCTCCCCGATAGCCGATGGTGTAAAGTAATGCTCCTGAGAACTTTCAACTCAAATATCAAGACGGGGTGGATGGTCCAAGTGAGGGAGCTAGTAGAAAACTACTCAATGGAGATCTCGGACCTTGACGTTGGGGCAAACCAGGGCAAAAAGATCGTCAGAGAAAGGGTCATGGAGGATTGTAACCGTAACTGGCGAGAGGGGGTCAAATCAAAGAGATCTTTGGGTGGCCTGCGTGATAAAGAGAAGCCTGGCTTTGAAGAGTACCTCGATGGCACCTTCGGGGGGGGCCACTGTTGTTCAAGCTGAGGTCGCGGTCCCTGGAGCTGAGGGGGAAAATGGGAAAAACAGTGAAAAGGAGTGCCAGATGTGTAACATGGGCGTGGTGTAGACCCTGGAACACTTTCTTATAGAATGCCCAAAATACCAGTCTAAAAGAACAAGATTCACGGGGAGTATAATGGAGAAGTGGGATGGGGGAATGAAGGACATGTGGTTAGGGGGCGACTCAAAGGAGAGGGTTAATATACTAATCGGAGAGATTGGGAAGAATGGGGCAAGGGATGTCATCAAGCAGTTCGTCTCCGAGTGTTGGGAGGAAAGAAGAAGCGCGGGAATAGGGAGGCAGTTGGTAGAACATGGGTAACCAAGGCCTTCTCATACGAGAACCGCGACAAATCAGCGGCCGGCCGAAGTGTTATTATTATTATTATACATTATAGCAATGACAGATCAGGAGTGGAAATAGGCGAAAGGTGTGAAAGTTGTCGTGTGAAAATACCGAAATGACAGTGATGTGTTCACAAGAATAACAATATTGTTTTTATAACATTGAAAACTTACAGTTTTTGGCTTTTTGTGTGTGTGTGTGGGGGGGGGGGGGGGGGTGGGAGGGCTGCAGTGTTGGACGTTTTTAGCAGATCGCAGACCTGCAACGTTTCCTCTGGCCTGTTTTTTTTTTCGCCATTCAAGTCTTTTAATACATAAAGATCCCCATAAAGATCTTAAATAAATCAAAGAATGTGTCATTATTTCATTGACTGTCGATCAGTTCGGACGTACCCATGGATTCTTCGTGAACACCACTAACCACAGCAAAAATGACCTTTTCACAGAAACTATTGGACATGTTAACGTGTCTGAATGTGGGTAATATAATAACACTTTGGCCGGCCGCTGATTTGTCGCGGTTCTCGTATGAGAATGCCTTGGTTACCCCTGTTCTACCAACTGCCTCCCTATTCCTATGCTTCTGGACCATCCATGTTTCTTGTGATATCTGCCAGGTGATCTTGGACTTTCCAATACCACCTGGAATGACTCCAACAAAGAGGCCAAAGAAGCCCAGCAGCCAGACCATCGGCCTCTCCCGTGAGTGGTAGTACCTTTACCTAGTCGGGCTCTGGTCTACATCCGCTGAACGCTGAGAGGACCAAGTGCAAGAAGAAGAACAAAAGCCCGTCCTCAATGCGCTTGGATGCCAAGCGCTCAGAGGCTTGGAAAAAAAGACAGAAGAATCCCGCAAAGAGAAGGAAGAGGAGATGGAAATCCACGCCTCTAGCCCACCAGAAAAACCAACAACAGACACCACCCATACATCAAACGTCCCTCTACCCAGTTCTATCTCCAACCTGCCCCCCCCCCCCCCCCCCCCCCCCCCCCCCCCCCCCCGCTAAGCAGGAAGATGATGAAGAAATAAGCAAGCTTACCCACGAACTGGAAAAAAACAGATCGTGGGAACTGAAGAGTCAACACACAGCTCCCCCGCTGAAGAGCTACAACAAACGATAGAGCTCGTGGAAGAAGCTAAGAGAGATGCCACTCTCCGAAATGAGTACATGAACGACATGGAAAACCAGCTGGCAGAACTCAAAAAGGCAACGGCGGCACTACAATCCAACGTCGTTTTGGCAACAACACTAGCTCAAAACACGACGGAACCACAGCCTCCACTGCCAAAAATCAAGGAATCTCCACCTCCACCGCCAATGAAGAAACGGAAGTAACAAAAGAATTAGGAAGCAAGACCGCCCAAGCAGCCACCAATCAACTACGTCGTATCCCCAAGTGCATATTCTTTCTCTCTGTGTGTGTCCGACCAAAGGTTTCTAGACAACTCGTTCCCACGGCAACTCGTACCAGTCAAGTCGTACCCAAAATTGGACGACTCGTACCCATTTTCAGCTGGACAACTCGTACCCACAATTGGACAACTCGTACCCAAGGTTGGACAACTCGTACCCATGGCTGGTCAACTTGTACTTGGTGTTTAATTGTATGGGCGAAAGCAGTTAATGGCATAAGAACTATAGAAGCGGGGTTTTTACTTTTGTTTGATCCGTTTAAGGTGCTATAATAGTAATGGAAATCAGTTTACTTTGAAATTCCTTCGTCAGATATTTCACGAATATGAATGAAATATACACAAATTTTACGTCTAAATGACGGCTGTGAAACACAGAACAGAAAACATATATTCATTGACTGTACTTTGTTGAAAGCAGGCACCAGTGGTTCCTGGAAGTCTGCAATCGTATTCGTACGAGAACTGGGGTGAATTACACCCCCCCCCCCCCCGACACCCGGTTTCTGCGCTTCAGTATTGGGAAATAGAGTAATGGAAAAAACTAAAAGGCCTTGCATCTAGGCCTAAGCTCTGCAAGTTATCAGGGTGAATACCATTGCCTTCGTCGCATTAACTTTTGCCTTTCCTAATTAATAATGCCACTCTCCACCTTCAGATTATTTTTCATGTGGCAAAGTTACATCACTGGTGAGGCGCCACTCCGGTCAAGCGAGAAAGGATTTCATTGTAAATTGAGAGTCCAGCCGGATTTTGTACTTGAAGCGTAGCACATTTACCCGCTCGGAAGAAAAACGGCAAACAATGACCAGTGATAGACTGAATCAAGAAGATCACAAATGATGTTCATTTTAAAAAAAAATCCAAGTAAAAAGCTCTAATACATCTCTCTCTATGAGTCCACCAGCTCGCATCAACTGATTTCTGTCGGAAATTTTATGGTCAACATCGACACACCTGAAAACTCGACAGTCATTTAATTTAGACTTACCCAGCAGTGACAGGTGTGAGATCATGAAGAATTATTTTCTTTCATCTGTTACCTTATAGTCGATTGGTGTTTAATTTTCGGTTTATTCCCGTTTCGCCGATGAGGTTAAATAAACAAACCAAAACTAATCGCCGGTGGAGGTGTGAACAAGTTGTTAATCCCACTGATTGATATTAACTCTTCTTCACCGGCTGAGTTCATGGTCCCAAAGTGATTAACAATCAGTTAACATTGATCAACTGTAAACAACTAAACAACTTCAAACATCTCAATAGTATATAATATGACCCTTCATGCTGTACATCAACAACATTTCCTTCAATTCATCATGGCAAGTGAACAAGTAAATGTTTCTTTCATCCCTAATAAGAGAGGTGGTAGACACTTAGTTTATGGTGGTTATAAATTTCGTGTGAAGTCTCAGAATCAATCAAATATACATTGGAACTGCGTTAAAAAAGATTCTTTAGGATGTCGGTCAACTATCAACACGAAAAACGATTTTATCAGTTTGCCGATGGGGCAGCATAATCATCCACCAGATATGGAGCAGATTGTAGCCGATGCTTTCCTAGCAGATTTAAAGAAAACCGTTCGACACGACAGCAAATCAGTGAGCGCACTTTACCAAGAGGAGCTTGGTTCTCTCAGATCGGATACCGACCCACTCATCATTGCTAAAGTTCCTACATTCTATAGCATCAAATCAGCATTATACAGGTCTCGTGCGAAAACCATACCGGCTCTTCCGAAAACTCGCTCAGCAATCAGCTTACCTGATAGTTACATGGAAACAACTGCAGGAGATCAGTTTTTACTGTCAGATCCAAGCGACGTCAACTGCCTCATTTTCAGCACAGCGTCAAACTTACACCTCCTCGACGAAGCGACTTCGTTTTTCTGTGATGGGACATTTGAGAAATCACCGAAACTCTTTTATCAGCTGTATACCATCCATGCTTTCGTCGACAATAAGATGTTGCCATTCACAGAATCAACAATTCTGCAGTTGAGACATGGTGGGAAGGTGGCCCCACGAAGAAAAAAGTATCGTGCCATCGACAATGCTTTATCTTATTATAAAAGACTCTTTAGGGAAGGTCAGATTGACGCACTGTCATTTTTAGACAGAGTCAGTCGAAATTCGGGTTTTTAAAAAATGTGCTTTATGCCTTTAAATGTTCATATTATTATATTATACTTGCTCGTTTATTGTTATTTTTAGACAGAGTCAGTCGAAATTCGGGTTTTTTAAAAATATGCTTTATGCCTTTAAATGTTCATATTATTATATTATACTTGCTCGTTTATTGCGTTGATAAATCAATAAAAAAATTACATTACATTCAGTCGAAATTCGGGTTTTTAAAAAATGTGCTTTATGTCTTTAAATGTTCATATTATTATATTATACTTGCTCGTTTATTGCGTTGATAAATCAATAAAAAAATTACATTACATTCAGTCGAAATTCGGGTTTTTAAAAAATGTGCTTTATGTCTTTAAATGTTCATATTATTATATTATACTTGCTCGTTTATTGCGTTGATAAATCAATAAAAAAATTACATTACATTCAATCAATTCGTCGTTACTTGTGAGTTTCCCTGTGGTACATGGGTTAAATTGATAAAAATTATCTCCCAACATCCAAATTAACAAATTATCGCGGCACTTCTTTGATCTGCGGATTACTGACACCTACCCCATTAGAATCACATCGGCGAAACGGGAAGACCCCTAATTTTCTTCCAATTATCTGTGCATATTATTATCGCCAATTAAGTTAATCTTCCAGTCGGGAGGTGTGTTTTTCTAACAATTATCTTCCATGACAATCATGAAAATTGAATGATAATTACCATTTTTGTAAGGTTTGCAATTGGACTATAAAAGTGAATCTCTCTCTCTCTCTCTCTCCTCTCTCTCTCTCTCTCTCTCTCTCTCTCTCTCTCTTTATAGGCACCTGACTCTCGTGCCTCGACCGATCGAAACAAAAATTGGCACAGGTCGAAAAAGATGTAATTTGACCAGGAAATGGACTTCTGATGGGCCCCGATCGCGCCCGACATCGCGTTAATCCTTCAACCAATGAAGGTGTGGGGTATGTGGGGGAATGAGCCCGGATCGCATCTGATTTTGTGTTAACCCCTCAACACGTAAAATGCTGGGTATGGCACCAGTACAACAAAATATGACGTAGAAAAGCCATCAGACGTTTAACGAAGAGCCAAAGATTACCCGATTTTTTTTTTTTTTTTTTGGGGGGGGGGGGGGCGTCTCCCGTATCTACACCACTGTATTAATATATAATTTAAATATTTCCTGTTTCCTTTGAATTGCTCTCTTGATGAAATGTTCATACCGACGACTTTCGGCGAAGTCTGTTCAGACTGTTCTGCTGAGATAAATGCTAAAAATGGAAAGTTTTTGCCTTTATGCATACCCATTGAAAACAGACACTCATATTCTCAAGTCCTTTAGCCAATATTCGCCTTCGCCCATACAATTAAAGACCAGGTACATGTTGACCAACTGTGGGTACGAGTTGTCCAACCTTGGGTACGAGTTATCCAACTGTGGGTACGAGTTGTCCAGCCGAAAATGGGTACGAGTCGTCCAATTTTGGGTACGACTTGACTGGTACGAGTTGCCGTGGGTACGATTGTCCTGATACCCGACCAAAGAATGTATAAAAAACAATCAATAGCGAAATCAAACTTCATGAATCATAATCAGTGAATATGGATTCGATTCGTGAACTATAAAACAAAACATTTACGTTCCCTTTCGGACCATCATCTCATAATTAACTCATTGTGTATCTTTCAAAAAGATGGGATCAGCAATCAGTCACCTCAATGCAATTACGGCCAATCCAATTCTGACTGTGTTGTTCAAACAATATCACTGAGTATCTGGGCTCGCCCACTTTTCAGTCTGTTTGGAACAAAAATATAAAAAATGGTCACTTATGATTAAGATCTCGGTATAAAAACTAATTTTTTACAGTAAAATTTTATTTTTTAATGTTATTCCATGTCGTGCTGCGTCATTCCGGTGTTTAGGAGGACTGGTACAACACGACAGGTTAAAAGAATAGCCGAGTTTAAAATTTGTTTCTCGTCGTTTTGGTTTCCGAATACACGATTTTTCCATGTTCGGTAATTTCAATCGCTTAGGCGCTAATCAAAACAATGTCACTTTCGAAAATGTGTTTTTGCAGTGCGTGATTAAATAAACAAAGAATAAATACGATGGAATGATTACAAACGGTTTGCGAAATTGAATTATTAAAATCTAAATTGTTGCTACATGTGATGCTTGTTTGAACTTGATGAAAATTACTCAATTTACAAAAAACTTTACTGTACATGTAGGTTGTCCGACCAATTTAGGCAATTACCACAAATTACATCCAATCTACTCCACACATTACATATAATAAAACCTTTTTTTCGAAACAACCCATCCTGTCCATTTACAGCTTGGTTGAAACTCTGAGGCACCTCACCATTGTTCTGTTTTGGGGTGGGAACTGAGGGGTGTGCGAGCCAAGATCTCTGTTTCACGAGACTTTTTTTTTTTTTTTTTTTTTTTACTAGGGTTTAACGACACATTAACAGCCAGGGTCATGTCATGTCGGTGACAGTTTTACGGGTGGAGGAAGCTGGAGTACCCAGAGAGAACCACCGAGCAACGACGAGCAGCTGTCAGCTCTCCAACATCGTAACTCTGAAGTCTGCACCGCAGCACAGGCAGGGTTAGATTGGTTGAAGACATGCACACCTTCGACGTGCAGTACGCCTTAGTACACAGCGTCATCGTGCCCCCATGTAGGCAATCGAGGTTAAGTGCCTTGTCCAAGGACACAACGCGGGAGCGCGAATCAGTCGCTGGAATGGTCACCCATCCAACTACTAACCGCGCTTGACGTTGCTTAACTTCGGTGATCAGACGAGAACCGGTTACCACGACGCCTCCGCGCCCCTTCACGAGACTGTAAATAGCTTTGTGATGAGAATATCTCATTTCTGATATGAGTTATCAATCTCGGAAATTATCCACACTGTTAGGTTTCTTTAGAAAAAGTCAATAAATTGATATTATGTCAATCAAAACCCCCAAACTTGTAGAGAATGGCAAGTCAACTTACCAAGAACAAAACAAATTAATACATAAAGATGAAAATAAATATTACATGTTAGGAATAGGATATAGTTACTCTATATGGTGTAAAAAATAAGAAAAGTTAAATTTAGACCAGTCAAGTATGTGGTGATGGGGATTATTTATCCATCTCATATTAGCTGTCGAACCAAGAAGAGACTACTCACAGAGAACAAGATTGTGACTGTCAATTAACACTAACTGCATGTAATTTCATGCAATAAATCACTTTTGTTGTTCTTGATAAGTGGTCTCTTCTCAGTGTGAATGCAAGATTAATAAATAATTACCATCATCATAGACTTTGGCTGGTCTAATTTTTTTTTATTTTAATTTACCAGGGCTTTGGACCTGCAAGTTATAGACTTAGCAGTTTAAAATTGTCTTCTTCTGTCACCTATACTGGTACTCACCTAGGGGGGTTTGATCATCCCATACTAGGCGGGTCCTCAGGTGGCGGATAGAGGACGGCCTGCTCAATTGGGCAGGTTTGCTAATTTTAATTGGCAGGTTTGCTCAATTGAGCTGGTTCGCTGCGAAATACACGAATACGCAGCCCCGGACCAAAATGATCAACCCTGCTAATTCCATCTGGCAGACACCTCTTTCTCCTGTGAGGTGCATTCCGAAGGCCCCAGAAGAAGGAATCCTGGCAGTTGAGGACTCGGGCCCCGTTTAGGGCAATCTCCGGGATGGAGCCCTGGTCTCCATTTCGGAGATAATGTTAAACACACTGCTTTGGCCCCAATTTCAGGAGTAGAAGGATGGTCGGATGGTCTGTTCTGGCCAATCGGGAGCCCCCACCCCAAAAAGTACTGGGTGTCACGTCAGGGGGCATTTGGTGGTCATTCAATCAGTCATTTCTTTTTCTCACACATCATAATTGCCAATGTGTACTGTTTTAAACGTTCTAGTTTATGAAATACTTAGTTTTGCTGCACTGTCTGTTTAATTTATACATGGCAACTGTAATTATAGTGTTTCGTGTAGTGATTGATTGGATGATCGCCATCTGAAGACCTGGCACTTCCACACACGGGCCAATCAGTCAGTGGTATGCCTTGGCATCAACACTGACTGAGTATACTGCCCCATACCAGGTATGTGGGAATACCGGCAACCCGGTGGGTTCACTGCAAAGCAGTAACCCTACCCCTTGTTGGACTCTGCGGTGGGTGGGAGCCGGGGCAATGAACCATTTATCAATACAAACATGGCTACCAAAAACACATCAAAAAGAATTCATTTAGATGTAACTAATTCTGATTCTGACTCGGATCATGACAACATAACACACGATTCTAAACGCTGGCCAAAATTCATAGTGATTTATTCTGCAGAAGAAAACAGGAAAGCAACTGATATTAATCCTTTTGCATTAGAAAAGGCAATCAAGGGCATAGCAGGTACGGTTAAGGGGGTCAAAAAATTAAGATCTGGTGGACTATTGATTGACTGTGCTAATCATACACAAGCCTTCAATCTTCTGAAAACAGAAAAACTTTTCGACATGGAGGTTCATGCAAGTTCTCATAAAACCCTCAATACCAGCAGAGGTGTAGTTCGAACACGAGAACTTGCTGATATGGACGAATTAGACATTTTAGAAGAATTAAAACCACAAGGAGTAATCAATATCAAACGAATCAAAATCAGGAAGAATGGAAATGAAATCAAGACAAACACATATATATTTGGCTTCAATACTCCTCAACCTCCAAAGTCCATCAAAATAGGCTATATGAATGTTAAAGTGGACATGTATATACCAAATCCACTGAGATGTTTCCAATGACAGAAATTTGGTCATAGTAAAGATTCGTGCAGAGGACAAACTACCTGTTACAAATGCAGTGAGAAACATCAAGAGCCCTGTACAAACAATATTATCAAATGCGTAAACTGCCAGGGCAATCATATGTCATCTTCAAAGGATTGCCCTGTATGGAAAAAGGAAAAATTAATACAAAAAGTGAAATGTGAAAAACAAATTAACTTTAAGGAAGCCAGAGACATTGTTTCATCTATGCCTGGCATGAACACTTCGACCCCATCATATGCAACAACGTTAAAACAAAAAGTACAAACAAGATCAGTAGAATGTCAGACAACACATACATGGCTCAACGGCACAATACCAGTCCCACTACAAGCTTTTACAATTGACCAATCAAATAAAACAACGCCACAATCAACCCAAACAGAATCAATTGTCTCAAAAACAACTGAGGATCAATTAGAACGGAAACACAGAAAGGATACGCCTAAACCTGCACACAATAAGGAAAATATCACTAAATCAGAGCAGAAGAATGAACAAAACAAAACAAAGCCTAAGCCACAGTAGGAACAAAGATCACAACAACAGACACTGAGTCAGAATCAAATGAAAAAATTAGAAAAAGAAGAAAAGAAAAAGGACAAATTAAGACAAAAACAATTATCGGACAGAATACCCAAGGTTCTTCAAAACCCTGTTGTTCGCAACAGGTTTGAAGGTCTTGAGGATATGGAGGTAGTTGATTGTATCGATGAAACATTCGAACAATTACGTCCGATTTCTTCACAGAATAGATCCCAGAGGAAAAATTCACCGAAGAAAACAACAGGGGCCATTTCGCCCATACGTCCACCCTCTAAATCTCCATTGAAATATGGCTGACACAAACAAACATAACATAATACAGTGGAATTGTCGCGGTTTTAGAGCCAATTTTAATGAACTGGGTCTTCTCAGCCAAAAATATAAACCTGTTGCTTTTTGCCTGCAGGAGACTCTTTTAAGGAAACCCGAGGCTCAAGATCATTCAGCTTTTAAGCATTATACTTTGTATAATGCCTGGGCGGATGATAATGACCTTCATATTCGTGGAACATCTGTTTTGGTTAGAGACGATATCATTCACTGTTCTGTACCTTTGAATACAAATTTACAGGCTGTGGCGGTACGCCTAACTTTAGACAAAACAGTTACACTTTGTTCAATTTACGTTTCACCAAGTAAAGCCCTACAACTGAATGATCTTGAGCTACTCGTCCAACAGCTCCCTACTCCATATATTTTGTTGGGTGATTTTAATGCACATAGCCCTCTTTGGGGAGCTTCCTGCAGTCAAGAAGACGTAAAAGGTAAAACTGTAGAAGAGTTCATTACAAAATATGATCTGTGTTTGTTTAATGATGGTTCAGACACTTATCTGCACCCCGCATCTGGTTTGTATACATCGATTGATCTTTCAATTGCATGCCCTTCTATCTTCCTCGACTTTTCGTGGAAGGTAGAAGATGACTTGTGCGGGAGTGATCACTTTCCAATTGTGTTGGAGAGTGTAGTTCCGGCGGATGATGAGAGAGTGCCCCAGTGGAACTTTAAAAAAGCTGACTGGGACACTTTCTCATCGCTTTGTTCTGAACGACTCACACGGGAGAAATTTCAGGATAGTGCTGACCAAATCGAACATTTTACAAATGAGCTGCTTGACATTGCAAACACAGTCATCCCTAAAACCTCGACAAATCCAAAACGTTTCAACAAACCATGGTTTGATGATGAATGCAAAAAGGCTATAAAGGAACGTAAGAAAGCTGAAAGGGAATTTAACAAGTCACCAACTACATATAATTTAGACAAACTTCATATAAATCGGGCAAAAACAAGACGACATATAAAACAAAAAAAGAAAAGTTCTTGGGAATCTTACATTTCCAAGATTAACCAAAACACCCCTATCACTAAAATTTGGAGAATGATTAAAAAGATTAAAGGAAAAGAAACAAACTCGACTGTACAACACCTGAAGGAAAACAACACCCTAATTACATCCAAAACAGAAATTTCAAACACTTTGGCCTCCACATTTTCGAAACATTCGTCGTCTAAAAATTGTAATCCAGAATTTATTAAAATTAAAAAACAGCAAGAAAAACAAAAGATCAAATTTAACTCCAACAATCTAGAGGATTACAATGAACCTTTCTCTATGGAAGAGTTACGTAACTCTTTGCATAGAGCAAAGGATACTGCCACTGGTCCCGATGACATACATTACAATCTTTTAAAGCATCTGCCACAAGCATCACTAGAACTTTTATTATCAGTTTTTAATGGCATTTGGGTGACTGGCCAGTTTCCACCATCCTGGCGTAAAGCAACTATAATTCCTATTCCTAAGCCTGATAAAGATCACAGCAACCCAAGCAATTACAGGCCTATTGCCTTAACCAGTTGTCTGTGCAAAACCATGGAGAGGATGATCAATGATCGACTTGTCTGGTTTGTGGAATCGAACAATCTGCTTGCGGATGTTCAGTGTGGTTTCAGAGGCCAGAGGAGTACTGTGGATCATTTGGTCAGACTTGAAACTTGAAACGTTGATTAGGAATGCCTTCGCCAGAAAAGAACATGTGGTCGCCATTTTCTTTGATCTGGAGAAGGCATATGATACAACGTGGACGTATGGGATTTTAAAAGATCTTTTTAACATGGGGTTGAGAGGACGTATGCCTCTTTTTATTAAAAACTTTTTAAAAGACCGCCAGTTTCAGGTTCGTGTTGGGTCAACTTTATCTGATCCTCACGAGCAGGAATTGAGGGGTTCCTCAGGGTAGTATTCTGTCTGTTACCCTGTTCTCGATAAAGATCAATAGTATCATCGATGCAATTGAGAATATGGTAGATTCTTCATTGTATGTCGATGATTTTTTGATCTGCTATAGCAGTAAAAATATGAATGCTATCGAGCGCAAACTTCAGCTGTGTTTGAATAGGATTCAAAAATGGGCCACAGAAAATGGTTTTAAATTTTCCAAGTCAAAAACGAATTGTGTTCATTTTTGTAAACTTCGGAGACATCACCTCGATCCGGAGTTAAAAATTGATGGGAGTCCTATTAAAGTTGTTAAGGAAGTGAAATTCTTAGGTTTGTTGTTTGACAGCAAACTGAATTTCACTTCCCACATAAAACAACTAAAAGTTAAATGTAAGAAAGCTCTGAACCTGCTGAAAGTTGTTGGTAGCGCTGATTGGGGTGCTGACCAAAAAACTTTGCTCCATCTGTATAGATCACTTGTTCGGTCAAAATTAGATTACGGTTGTGTAGTTTACGGTTCTGCAAGGAAATCATATCTCAAACCACTTGATGCAATTCATAATAGTGGTATTAGAATTAGTCTAGGGGCTTTTCGAACATCCCCAATAGACTCGATGCTTGTTGAAGCAGAGGAGCCTTCTCTTGAGAAGCGAAGAATTAAATTATCTCTCCAGTATGTGTCTAAACTTTTGGCCAATCCTTCAAATCCTGCTTATAATTGTGTTTCAGACCCACAAAATGTTGAATTTTATAACCGCCACCAGAAACACATTCCTCCATTGGGAATTAGAATCAAACCCCACATGGAGTCTGCCAAAATTGATTCTGAATCTATAAAAGAATACCGTAAATCACACATTCCTCCTTGGCATCTTAAAAAACCTACAGTTATTTTGGACCTTGCTTCTACCAAAAAATCTGATACCAATTCCTTGCAGTTCAAACAAAAATATGCTGAAATAAAGTCCAAGTATAGTACATATACAAGGATCTATACAGATGGATCGAAGGATGGTGACAAAGTATCATCAGCTGCTGTTACTGGTGATCATGTCACCTCAATCAGAATACCGAATCAGAGTTCTATTTTCACAGCTGAAGTTAAAGCTTTACAACTTGCGCTTGAACACATCGAGAATGTGCAGGAAAGGAAGTCGATTATTTTTTCCGACTCTCTTTCCTCTTTACTTGCTTTGCTCAACCCCAGGTTGAAGAACCCTCTAGTTTTGGAACTTCGTGAGAAGTTAACAACTCTCATGTCTGACCAATATGATATCGTGTTTTGCTGGTTACCCGGACATGTAGGTATCGCTGGTAACACCAAAGCAGACAGTGCAGCAAAACAGGCTTTAACAAAGCCTCTCACTGGTTTTAACATCCCTTTCAGTGATTTAAAGCCTCATATTAGTAGTTACATCAAATCTATGTGGCAGGCGGAATGGGATGGGGCTACTAATAACAAGCTCCATCGCTTTCGACCAACTATTTCTGATCACTACCCATCCAGTAACCTTTGTAGAAAGGATCTTGTAGTTTTGACGCGATGTCATATTGGTCATTCACGTTTTAGGCATTCCTTTTTGTTAGAGGGTAATATGCGACTAGAGTGTGTTCCCTGCCAGCAGGTGTTGTCAGTGGAGCACATTCTTTTACATTGTACTGATTTTAATCTTGTTAGACAACAGTGTTTTAATGTTGTGTCTCTTCGAGACCTATTTTATAATACAAATCCACATTATCCACATAAGGTTTTGTCGTTCCTGAAGGAAATCAACCTTTTTAATAAATTTTAAATAATCTGGTTTTATTATTTTAAATTCTCATCTATCATTTATCTCTTTCACAGATTGATTTTCACAACTGTTTTGATGAACTGCACTCATTTTTTAATTTCATTGTTCACTTGTCAGGTGTACTCTACGTTTTTCATATGTCGTCATCTCTTTTTAACTTCTGTATTGAACATAATGATCATTTTTAACAATTCATACTTTCATCGCCACGATATAGCCTTAGTTGCTGATGTGGCGTTAAGCACCAATAAATAAATAAATAATACTGGTACTCACTTCTTTTTGTAAGTGTTCAATTAATGGTTCCAGCTGTCCACATCTTAGATTGTCCCATAATTGGAATCTTACCCGTCATCGGAAACAGACATGCGTCACCTTTCTCAATTCTTTTATGTGAGTTTTTTAGCTCACCACGACAAAGTAAAGCTGAGCTTATTTAATCGCTCCCCGTCTGTTGCCTGTCCATCCACCATCCTTCCGTCGTCTGTCAACACAATGTTTTGGACTTCTCCAAAACCACTGGACCAATTCAAGTGAAAGTTTATTGTTTTTAGTTGTCCCAAAGGGGCATTGCATTTTTTTTCCAACTCGATATGCCCAGCCTCATAGGGAGTGGGTGGGGGAAAATGCTCCAAAATATTTTTTAAATCTTCTTCTCATGAACCAGTGGTTACAATGACTTAATATTTGGTATGAACAATGGAGCTTCCTTTTGAGTTGTAGAATCAAGTTCATTCAAACAAAGTTCATGGAGCAATATTTATTTGCCTTTGTAATGGGAGGAGGGGCAAGTTCTTTACTTGCCTTCGCTGGCTAGTTTTTTTTTCTGCCATGGCTGCAGTTTTTATCCCCGCATTTTAAAAAATGCGGGGATATTGTCATGATCTCCGTCCATACGACCATACGTCCGTATTTCCGTACGTCCAGTTTTGTAATTCGAAACGCTGTAACTTTCTACAGTTGTTCGATAGGGTCTGTGCAACCCAAAAATACAACTTTTAAATTTTTGTGCCACCAGGTGGCTTCTGTGGAGCCACTTAAAAAATGCGTTATTTTTTCACTTTTTTGCTGAATAGTCCCAACCTTTGTAATTCGGAGTTCTAAAATTACACTAGGGTGTTGCTAAATGATCTGTAGATATGTAGGAAGGTTTCGGATTTTTCGGGTGCCACGTGGCTGTGCCACCGTAGCCACTTTTGTGTTTTCTTAGACCGTTTCCGGCAAAAGGCTCGTAGGATATGTAATTCGAAATGCTAAATCCATGCTCAGATGTTGCAGTAGGGTCTATAGATGCGCACGAAGGTTTCGGATTTTTCGGGTGGCCACGTGGCTGTGCCACCGTAGCCACTTTTGTGTTTTCTTAGACCGTTTCCGGCAAAAGGCTCGTAGGATATGTAATTCGAAACGCTAAATCCATGCTCAGAAGTTGCAGTAGGGGCTATAGATGCGCAGGAAGGTTTCGGATTTTTCGGGTGCCACGTGGCTGTGCCACCGTAGCCACTTTTGTGTTTTCTTGAACCGTTTCCGGCGAAAGGCTTGTAGGGAATGTAATTCGATATTGCTAAAACCATGCTCATATCTTGCAGTAGGGACTATAGATGCGCACAAAGGTTTCGGATTTTTCGGGTGCCACGTGGCTGTGCCACCGTAGCCACTTTTGTGTTTTCTTAGACCGTTTCCGACGAAAGGCTCCTAGGGTATGTAATTCGAAATGCTAAAACCATGCTCACATGTTGCAGTGGGGTCTGTAGATGCGCACGAAGGTTTCGGATTTTCCAGGTGCCACGTGGCTGTGCCACCATTGCCACTTTTGTGTTTTCTTAGACAGTTTCCGGTGAAAGGCTCCTAGGGTATGTAATTCGAAACGCTAAAACCATGCTCAAATGTTGCAGTGGGGTCTGTAGATGCGCACGAAGGTTTCTGATATTTTTATACTGTACCAATGACCCAGACATAGCTGGTGCTAACTCTTAAAATATAGGGCCAAACACAAATTTTGCCCCCCAATCCCCAAAATTTGCATCTAAAACTAAAGAAAACATGTCCTGAAAGGCCCTCCACACTTCGCCCCTACTGCGCATGCGCAGTGTCAAGGACGTTCCGAAATTGGCGCCATTAATCATTCTAAGTTTGGCCCTTCATCAGTTAACATCTGACTGATCTTTGTGCTTATAAATCTCAGTTTAAATGATGCCAGACACATAAATATTAGTGAAATGGTGATTCTAAGGAGGATAGAGAAGGAGGAGAGGAAAAGAATGTGTGACAGAATATTATCAGGGCTGTAACTTAAAATTTTTTAATGAAATTATGTTAAGTTACCTATTTTCAAGGCAGCAGCCATTTTGTTGTCATTCTGATTATTTAGTTACACTGTGTTTTTAAGTGTTTTCCTCTCTCCCTGTCCTTTAAGTTCCCCCTTGCTATTCTCCCATGCTTTTGGCATAGTTTTTGTAATTATTATTACTAAATTTTCTTGGGAGTTTTAGCTGAATAACAGAATGAATTCTGTTCTTTCCCCATGTTTACGTCTTCACCTACGGGTGGTTAGGCGTTGTGTTCTGCATCTACCATCTGATGTTCTGCAGTTTCTTCCCTGGAAGTCTCTGTTTTGCATCAGATAGTGTATTTTTGGTAACTGATTTCGGGCCTGGGTGCCTGGAGTCTTATTTTAGTGTTTTTACACTCATTGTTTACATTTACAACAGCCCTCTGTTTGAGGGGGGGATTTCTAAAAAATAATATCTTGATGTTATTTTAATCATAACTAGATACATTATTATTGCTCGTAAGTGTTGAATAAATTGTTTAAAATATTTTAAAAATTTTTTTCCACACTTAGGCTTGGGATCCATTGGGGCTCAACGTTACTTTTCAGAAACTTGGGCTGTTCTGAAAAAATATTTTTTCAAAATATTTTGATTTCAATTATTTTTTCTATATTAATGGATCATATTATTATTATGTATTTTGATTGCCAGGGGTTAGTGCGAGTACCAGGACTTGTTTTCTTTTCACATTGAAAGGATATTGATCAATTGTTTTAAGAGGAAGTCTTCCTCTGACTTTATTATCATTCTATATGTGGTCAGTGTACTCGCATTAACTCCTGTTCTGTATCGTATGATTTCGATGACAATATGGGAAGCGTATGTCACGGTATGTTGTTGGGGATTTGGACACTCCGGTCCTTTCCCCGCAGGGTCACTCTACTTTATCAATTTCTATTTCAGACGATCAAGATTAGGGTGATGTATCTGTGATGTCTTCCAACAGTGTGCCTCCGTCGTCACAATTAATGAAGGGCTAGCGGAAAAGTGCTCATGTAAATACGCCAATTGCCTAAGAGGACCCTAGTAGGTTCGACGGCCTTTGACGTCCGCTAGCTCGCCCGGTGTAGCGTCCATTCACCGAATGGTTCGGCAGCCGGCTTCGTCCGTTGCGGTCTAGAAGGAATTTTGGGGTGATGCGAGCACTATAAATTAACCTAATGCACACCCAGTGACGGTGGATCGGAGGGAGAACGCAGGAAGCCTTTTAGTCCGGTTCATAGCTCGTTCCGGTCCATCCGGACGGCAAGCGAGAGAGACCCCTCTCTCGTTCAACAACATCTGGCCCCAGATGTTGTGGTACAAAATGTGTCGTAAGCGGAGCATACGTCCGTCGCTCGGGACGCTCCGTTGTATAGGCAGTCCGCTGAGACTGCTAAGGCTTCCTCTTCTCGTCAGCGCACACGACCGCACCTTGGCTGCGTGACCGCCGATATATTACCAGCTTCGCCGATCAAGGATTCTTCGGCGACCAGGTCACACCATCCGGTAGCCAGGGACACGAGGCCTGCAGACTCCGGACGTTCGCATAGGAAGTGTGCGGGAGTCAACGTACACGGAGCTTCCGGCGGCAATGCATCGTAAGACCGCTACTGCACAGGCCTCGGGAACGGACGTGCTTTCCTTAATAGCACAGTTTATCGCAGCATCCCAGCATCAACTGAATCTGTCGCATATATTTTATCCGACGATGCTGGGTCAGGACGCTCCGCGGAAGCGGGTACGGACGTCCGAAAGTTTCATCCGGTCCGACGGGATACCGAAAGGGATTCGGAGGATTTCGAGCTTTCCCTTTCGGAACAACATATGCTGTTGTGTATGTCATCTGACTTGGTCTTCTACAGCTTCTTTCGTCGGACCAGAATGCTGCGATGCCGGATAAGAAACTGATAGCGTCGGTGGACTTAGAAATTTTTGGTTCGGTTCAGGGACATCGTCCCTCAGTTCCGACATAGTCCAGTAATGTCACACAAACTTTCGAATTATTGAACGACGCTATATATATTATTATTTTATGCTTGCTAACCAAGCATTTCTGGTTTCTTGTTCGAAGAGTTATGGAGATGTCTTTCAAAAGTGTGCCTCTGTCGTCATAGTTAATGAAGAGTTAGCGGCAATAAGTGCTCATGGAATATGTCTATCGCCTACGGAGTGACATTCGCTAGCTCACCCGGTGTAGCGTACATTCATCGAATGGTTCGGCTGCCGGGTTCGTCCGTTGCGGTCTAGGAAGGATATTTGGGTGATGCGAGCACTTTTGTTACTTTAGTACTCACCCAGTGACGGCAGATTGAGGACAGATCGGAGGAAGCCTGTTAGTCCGGTTCCTGGCTTGTCCAGGTCCGTCCGGGCTGTGAGCGAGAGAGGTCCCTCTCTCGCCCAACAACATAGGGGACCGCATGTTGTGGTTCAGATATTTTACATTCTGAGCATATGTCCGTTGGTCGGGACGCTCCGTTATATTGACAGTCCGAGAGACTGTCTTTAATGCTTCCTCATCCTCACAGCAGGGCACACGACCGCACATTGGCTACGTGACCTCGAGTATCCGATCAGTTTCGGCATTCAGTGATTCCACGGCGAATAGGTCGCGCCATCCGGTAGCCAAGGGACACGAGGCCTATACACTCCGTTCGCTCGCATATTGGTAGTATGCACGGGGTAACGATCACGGAGCTTCCAGCGGCAATGCATCGTAAGACCGCTTCTCCTCAGGCCTCAGTGATGGACGTGCTATCCGAGTTAGCACAGTTGTTTCGCAGCATCCCAGCAATTGACAGTTTCTCGGTCGAATCAGGAATTATCCGACGGCGCTGGGTCGGTGCGGTCCGCGGTTGCATCAGGTACGGACGACCGAACGCTTTATAGGGTCCGACAGGATGGCGAAAGGGATTCGAAAGATTTCGAGTTTTCCCTTTACTAGTATCGGAAGATGCCTTTCATATCTTCTGGCATTATCTTCCAGTGATTATTATTTCGGACTTCATTGCTGCGATCTTGGATAAGAGACTTATAGCGTCATTGGACTCGGATTTTTCGATCGGTTCAGGGACATTGTCCCTGACTTACCGACGCAGTCCAATATTGTCATTACAACATGTGTTTTATTTTTCGACGCTATATATATATATATACAAGCCTGCTACTAAGCATGATAGTTTAGTTTCTTGTCCGCGTTGCTCATTTCTGCCATTTTATCATTTATACAAATAGTTTATTTTGGCAGAGCAGGGCATACCGAGAGCTCATATGCGTCTAGACGGTGTGATTTAAGACTGCATATATTCTTTTTCGCCGTTTATGTCTTTTCCAATTTCAATGTTGGGAACGACATTATGTATAGTAGACTTAACTTAGACGCTTTATTATACGTAATCCGCCTTACTGAGGCGTTATCATTACGTCTTCAAGAAAAGATTTACGGGATATTATTCTCAATGTAATTTCTTTTGAGGGCAGTAGTTTGTTCACGTATAACTCCACCCTTCAGTGGCTGATTGGAGTTAGTTAGACATGACGCAGCCCTAGCTACATCCACACGCGTGGATAGTAAGGTTAAGAACTCTCTCAGAGTCGCTTCGTTCTCGGAGGAGCTTCTCTTCGACGGCAACTTTTCGGCAATCCATGAATTGCTCGAATTACACGTTCTCTTGTCTATCTAGTGTTACAAGAGATTCAGACTGGGGCAAACATTCGGTGGTTGACTCAGAGAGTGCCGCCGCAGTTGCCGGACCCGAGTGTGGCTGTTATGACGGTTGCCAGTCAAACAGATTGGGATATAATACTGATCCCTACGGATTCGAAGTGCCAGGGTCTTTGGGTTCCGCAGTCTTTTAGCAATCAGTTTTCTTCCGCGGAATAATGTTTTTTAGGCTTGCTTTATGTCATTGCATGAACATTATTCAGAAACGCATGCCCAAATTCCTGTCCTTTAATTCGACAGTAGTGGCGTATCTCCGGAACCAGGGAGGCACTCTTTCGTTTCCGTTATTCAATTTAATGGAAAGAATCCGTCTGTTGGTTATAGTACACCAAGTTCAGTTTTGGTCCGTCATATTCCGGGTCGTCTGATGGTTTTATCGGACTCCCGTTCTCTTACGGGTCGCTTGTTGCTGTCAGAATGGACTCTCAGCAAACAAGTATTCAATCAGATTTGCTATCTATGGGAGCGCCCAATGATGATTTATTTATGACACAGCTTGCTAATCAATTGCAGACGTATGTGTTGGCTTGTCCAGATCTCTGAGCTAATATTGTTAACGCTCTATTGATCTATAGGACGGAATGATAGGATACGCGTATCCTCCGGCGCTGTTGTTTTAGCAGGTATTGCTAAGATAAACAACCACAATACATTTCTGTTGATAGCATCTCTACCTTCACAGAGATCATGAGTAATTTACTCTCTTGTCTGCTGTGGGTCTTAACGTGAAATCTTCCTCTATGTGAGGATCTTTTTCACTGGGTAAATCGTGTCATCTTTATCACAACCAGCAAGGTCGCAACCTTCATGTATTCCGTTGTGTGGTCCGTATTGCATTGTAAGCACTGTACTGGACGAGCTTTGGACGTGATTTCTTACTATAGGAGATCCTCTTCTTCGCTATTCTATGCGGCTAAAGTGGAGGCTCTTCCGTCGTGGTGTAGGGATCATTATGTTCATATTGTTGATCCCTCCATACTACTCATTGCTATTTTTTAGTATACTTGTTTCACAAGATCTACTGCAGCCTGTTATTATTTAGGTTATAGGTTTATGTTACCTCATACCTATGCACTCTACGATAGTTTACAATTGAGTCTTTTGTCTCTTTATCTAAGTCAGTTAGTAACTTTTTGATAAATAGACTTAGAATCTTTAGATTAAATTCCTATACGGATTTTAACTTCGGTTCTTATTTAGCTAAGTAATCATTTGAGCCTCTGGAAACAGTAGTTTTCAAATTCTGACCTTTTAGACAGTAATTCTGTTGGTTTCTTTTTTACTGTAGAGTCAGTGAGTTTCATGCACTATCGATGGATGATTTTCACTTTCATAGTTTCGGAATCAATACTTCCGTTACTATTTAGGTTGGATTGTTGCATAAGAGTTAGGCTCCTATTATCTGGAACCTATTATTTTAAGGTCCTTCCGTCTTCGTATGGGCATAGGCCTTTACTCTTTCCGGGTACAGTTTATGTATTTATAAACAGATATCTGTTTATTACTATGGGCGTAAGCTTCTTCTGTCTTTGATGTCTAGTAGAAGGACGTTACGCTCCATTTTATTGTTAATGGATTCTATTAACTATCGGTACTGCTTATGGTATATCATTGACTTAGCAGTTGTGCTTAAGATTTCGGCTCATGAAGTAAGAGTTCTTCTACTTCTTGGGCTTACATTAATAGTGTCGCTATTATAGATTTTTGAAGGCCGCTCATTGCGCTCAGCCATCCACATTCATGAATTTTATCTCAGAAATATCGAGTCCATTTCTGGAGGCCTCTATTGTTAGGTCTATTATCTACTGCTCAGAATGTCATTCACTTAACAGTTGCTACTATAGCTAGGTAGGCTGTCTGTTTCGGCAGTGTCTCCGTTCGGCTGCCCTCTTCGCTCTGGGCTATTTGACCCAGGGCAAGAAAAGGGGGGGGGGGGGGAGGGTGTTCCCTTGGGTCACCTGCTTTACTATGAAAACAAGGGGATACCTCCTCCGGAGTTAGTAATTCTGAGCTGTTATTGGGATGGTTGTTTAGTGAGAAGTTTAGGTTTTTAAAATTCATTCAAGTCTTAGTTTTTAAAGTATAGCTTTTGAATATTGCATATGTCAACAGACATGATTATGCAATCCTCAGACACTTTTAGGAGTATAAGAGTCTCTATTCTCTAGACTTACTTTATTTATTGGCTTACTTTAAAAATTATTAGTATAAGGATTATATTGGATATTAATAGAGTACATGGATGTATGAAGCTCAATTTTGGAAGGTGTTGTATCTTTCTAATTTATCATAAATAAGAAAGATACATGTAAGGCCTATTACTTCTTTTTCCCTACAGGGGATGACTCTATTTTATTTTATTGAGCGTATTCCATTTTGCTCTATGTCCTTGGCCCTCCAACCTTTTTACTATTCAGCTATGTCTGGGTCATTGGTACAGTACAAAAATGTTAAAAAATTTATAGTAATTTATATATTTTTTATACTTACCAATGACCCAGACGGGGATGGCCCTCCCAGGAGTTGGGAACTCTTGCCTCCCCGCTGAGTACATAGCGCTTACCAGGCACTGGTTATTAGAATGATTAATGGCGCCAATTTCGGAACGTCCTTGACACTGCGCATGCGCAGTAGGGGCGAAGTGTGGAGGGCCTTTCAGGACATGTTTTCTTTAGTTTTAGATGCAAATTTTGGGGATTGGGGGGCAAAATTTGTGTTTGGCCCTATATTTTAAGAGTTAGCAACAGCTATGTCTGGGTCATTGGTAAGTATAAAAAATATATAAATTACTATAAATTTTTTAACTTTTCGGGTGCCACGTGGCTGTGCCACCGTTGCCACTTTTGTGTTTTCTTAGACCGTTTCCGGCGAAAGGCTCCTAGGGAATGTAATTTGAAACACTAAAACCATGCTCAAATGTTGCAGTGGGGTCTGTAGATGTGTACGAAGGTTTCGGATTTTTCAGGTGCCATGTGGCTGTGCCACCGTTGCCACTTTTGTGTTTTCTTAGACCGTTTCCGGCGAAAGGCTCCTAGGGTATGTAATTCGAAATGCTAAAACCATGCTCAAATGTTGCAGTGGGGTCCGTAGATGCGCACGAAGGTTTGGATTTTTCAGGTGCCACGTGGCTGTGCCACCATTACCACTTTTGTGTTTTCTTAGACCGTTTGCGACGAAAGGCTCCTAGGGTATGTAATTCGAAACGCTAAAACCATGCTCAAATGTTGCAGTGGGATCTGTAGATGTGCACGAAGGTTTCGGATTTTTCAGCTGCCACGTGGCTACGCCATCATTGCCACTTTCGTGTTTTCTTAGACCGTTTCCGGCGAAAGGCTCCTAGGGTATGTAATTCGAAACGCTAAAACCATGCTCAAATATTGCAGTAGGGTCTGTAGATGTGCACGAAGGTTTCCGGTTTTTCAGGTGCCACGTGGCTGTGCCACCATTGCCACTTTTGTGTTTTCTTAGCCTGTTTGCGGCAAAAGGCTCCTAGGGTATGTAATTTGAAATGCTAAAACCATGCTCAAATGTTGCAGTAGGATCTGTAGATGCACACGAAGGTTTCGGATTTTTCAGGTGCCACGCGACTGTGCCACCGTTGCCACTTTTGTGTTTTCTTAGACCATTTCTGGCGAAAGGCTCCTAGGGTATGTAATTCGAAACGCTAAAACCATGCTCAAATGTTGCAGTGGGGTCTGTAGATGCGCCCAAAGGTTTCGGATTTTTCAGGTGCCACGTGGCTGTGCCACCGTTGCCACTTTTGTGTTTTCTTAGACCGTTTCCGACGAAAGGCTCCTAGGGTATGTAATTCGAAATGCTAAAACCATGCTCAAATGTTGCAGTAGGGTCTGTAGATGCGCACGAAGGTTTCGGATTTTTCAGCTGCCATGTGGCTGCGCCACCATTGCCACTTTCGTGTTTTTTTAGACCGTTTCCGTCGAAAGGCTCCTAGGGTATGTAATTCGAAACACTAAAACCATGCTCAAATGTTGCAGTGGGGTCTGTAGATGCGCACGAAGGTTTCCGATTTTTCAGGTGCCACGTGGCTGTGCCACCATTGCCACTTTTGTGTTTTCTTAGACCGTTTCCGGCGAATGGCTCCTAGGGTATGTAATTCGAAACGCTAAAACCATGCTCAAATGTTGCAGTGGGGTCTGTAGATGCGCACAAAGGCTTCGGATTTTTCAGCTGCCACGTGGCTGCGCCACCATTGCCACTTTCGTGTTTTCTTAGACCGTTTCCGGCGAAAGGCTCCTAGGGTATGTAATTCGAAACGCTAAAACCATGCTCAAATGTTGCAGTAGGGTCTCTAGATGTGCACGAAGGTTTCAGATTTTTTAGGTGCCACGTGGCTGTGCCACCGTTGCCACTTTTGTGTTTTCTTAGACTGTTCCGGCAAAAGGCTCCTAGGGTATGTAATTTGAAATGCTAAAACCATGCTCAAATGTTGCAGTAGGGTCTGTAGATGTGCACGAAGGTTTCGGATTTTTCAGGTGCCACGTGGCTGTGCTACCGTTGCCACTTTTGTGTTTTCTTAGACCGTTTCTGGCGAAAGGCTCCTAGGGTATGTAATTCGAAATGCTAAAACCATGCTCAAATGTTGCAGTGGGGTCTGTAGATGCGCACGGAGGTTTCGG
The DNA here is from genome assembly GCA_031216915.1 of Pictodentalium vernedei. Classification (NCBI taxonomy): domain Eukaryota; kingdom Metazoa; phylum Mollusca; class Scaphopoda; order Dentaliida; family Dentaliidae; genus Pictodentalium; species Pictodentalium vernedei. The sequence goes on from CM062292.1 coordinate 450,262,147, forward strand.
ATTTTTTAGGTGCCACGTGGCTGCGACACCATTGCCACTTTCGTGTTTTCTTAGACCGTTTCCGGCGAAAGGCTCCTAGGGTATGTAATTCGAAATGCTAAAACCATGCTCAAATGTTGCAGTAGGGTCTCTAGATGTGCACGAAGGTTTCAGATTTTTTAGGTGCCACGTGGCTGTGCCACCGTTGCCACTTTTGTGTTTTCTTAGACCGTTTCCGGCGAAAGGCTCCTATGGTATGTAATTCGAAATGCTAAAACCATGCTCAAATGTTGCAGTTGGGTCTGTAGATGCGCACGAAGGTTTCGGATTTTTCAGGTGCCACGTGGCTGTGCCACCGTTGCCACTTTTGTGTTTTCTTAGACCATTTCCGACGAAAGGCTCCTAGGGTATGTAATTCGAAATGCTAAAACCATGCTCAAATGTTTCAGTGGGGTCTGTAGATGTGCACGAAGGTTTCAGATTTTTCAGCTGCCTAGTGGCTGTGCTGTTGCCACTTTCATGTTTTCTTAGAACGTTTCCGGCAAAAGGCTCCTAGGGTATGTAATTCGAAATCCTAAAACCATGCTCAAATGTTGCAGTAGGGTCTGTAGATGCACACAAAGGTTTTGGATTTCTGGGGTGCCATGTGGCTGTGCTACCGTTGCCTCTTTCATGTTCTCTTAGACCATTTCCGACAAAAGGCTCCTACAATATGTATTTCGAAATGGTAAAACCATGCTCAAATGTTGCAGTAGGGTCTGTAGATGTGCACAAAGATTTCGGATTTTTCAGGTGCCACGTGGCTGTGCCACCATTGCCACTTTCGTGTTTTCTTAGATCGTTTCCGGCGAAAGGCTCAGTATGTAATTCAAAACGCTAAAACCATCCTGAGATGTTGCAGTAGAGTCTGTAAATGCGTAGGAAAGTTTTGGATTTTTTGGGTGCTAAGTGGCTGTGTCACCGTTGCCACTTTTGTGTTTTCTTAGACCGTTTCCGGCGAAAGGCTCCTAGGGTATGTAATTCGAAATGCTAAACGCATGCTTAAATGTTGCAGTAAGGTCTGTAGATGCATACAAAGGTTTCAGATTTTTCAGATGCCACGTGGCAGTGCCACCGTTTTTCTTTGGTGTTTTCTTAGATCATTTCCGGCGAAAAGCTCCCAGAGTATGTAATTTGAAATGCTAAAACTATGCTCAAAGTTGCAGTAGGGTCTGTAGATGTGCACGAAGGTTTCGGATTTTTGGGGTGCCACCGTTGCCACTTTCATGTTTTCTTAGACCGTTTCCGGCGAAAGGCTTCCAGTCCCAGGGTACATGTATGTAATTCGAAACGCTAAAACCATGCCCAAATGTTGCAGTGGAGTCTGTAGGTGCGCACGAAGCTGTGTCACCTGTGCCACTCAAAGTCAAGGATGCAAATGCGGGGATACACTATAGTGTGCTTTGCACACAAGTGACACCATCTAGTTGGAATAGTCAATTGTCCATCAATAGATGTCAGCATGGAATGAGGCACTTTAATAAATGTGCAAGAAGATTTTCACCTTGCAGCATCGAAAACAAACCCGTTGTTGGGCACTGCCATGAGCCTCAGTCAAATGAGAAGGTGAGGTGATTTGCCTCTGAAGATAGTGCATATGAAAACATGATATCACCTCAAAGCAACTTAATTGATAATCAATAACTAAACATCAAAGATTACACCCAGACCGAGCTGACAAACCCCATCACTATAGTCTTGGTTAGGTTAAAATTGTTTTGTTACTAAATTTTTAACTAATATAGAGTACATACATGCTCTATACGTTGATAATAAACTTTTATTTTCATCTTTAAATATTATTTTGTTGTGTTCTCGGTAAGTAATCTCTTCTCGGTTCGGCATCGAATGCAGGGATTATAATCCCCTTCAACACAGACTTGACTGGTTTAAAAAAAAAATTTTTTGTAACTTTTACATAAATAGAGTACCTATATGCTAGCAATAAATATTTAAACATTATTTTTTGTTGTTCTCAGTTCTTCTCCGTCGTTCTCTGCAAGTAGTAGAGTAGAGAAGTAGAGAATGCCCATTTGATCAATGGGGCATGACCCACAACTCTTTCATTGTCCAAGTGCTAGTCCATTGTAGTGTCCCGCACAAGAATCAATTTGAAATGTATGTTTTGATTAATATTTTTGTTTTGCCACTTAATAATATCACAATAACATGAGTTTCGAGGGCATTAACGGTTTATTATTACCAGTTTAGCAGGCATTCTCTAGTATATTAACAGAGTTTAGTAAGGCTCTAAAACCCCATAATTTGTGGTGTCATGCACGCGGAAGCTGGTTAATGAAAACAAAATTCATTAACAACCGTCGTCATGGTAATAATAGAAATGACAGGATTTTGTCGGGTGTCCCAGTTATTTAACAGCCCTCGAGAATGAATAACAGCCCTCTATCGTATTAACGGCCCTCAACTTAATCTCAGGCCAGTAATAAACCCTCGGGCTGTTTTTCATTCCTCTCAGGCTGTTAATAAATTGTAACACCCTCCTGTTATATTAATGGCCCAAGAGGAATGAATAACAGCCCAAGGGTTTATTAAAGGCCCTCGACTTTGTCTTGCACCGTTAATAACCCAGAGGGTTGTTATTCAGTCCTTGATGGCTGTTAATAAACCAGGATGCTGACAAAACCATGTTATTACTATTATTACCAAGACTGGAAGCGGGCAGCAGGCTGTTAAATGAATTTTATTAATGACCTACCCCCTGCGTCCTGTTGAAATAAGCCATGAATTACTGAGTTTCATCGCCCACTAAACTCTGTTAATCCTTTATCCAGCGAATTGCCCTCATCCGCCCGCGTAATATGCAAATTCAGCAGTTGAAAAACTATTATTTTTCAAAAAATTTCAACAAAACCATATGTGAACGAGTATTATTTTTCAAAAAATTTCAACAAAACCATATGTGAACGAGGGGTCACATGATATGGTTTTGTTGAAATTTTTTGAAATATTTAAAAAAATGATATTTAAAATAATAAATTTTGATATCGTCTGCATTGGGTAAAGGGTTAATATACTAGGGTATGCCTGCTAAAGTGGTAATAATGCTAAATATTTGGCCTGTTGCTGATTTAATGCAGCCCTCCTTTGACTAGTGACTGAGAGGGATCAGCAACCATTATTGAATTTGATTTTAACCCTTTACCCAACGAAGAGAATATCAAAATTTATTATTTTAATTACTATTTTTACCTGCGTCGCCAGCGAAGAGCAGGTCTAGTAACCGCTCAACTCCGTCCGTCAGTCCGTACGTCTGTCAGTCCGTCCATCAGTCTGTCCGAAACATTTCTTCCGTCAAAGTTTTCTTGGCTTCTATGAAAAGGAATGATTGTATATTTGGTCTGCTGCTTCATAATGATGAGTTGTATCATGTATCTAATTTTCAGATCTGCCGTGCAGCCACTTCCTGTTTGCCGATACTTTGAAGTCTGTTCATCTCTGTAATCAATTGCATGCAGTGACGCAGGTCCAGACCCGGTATTGGTCTTGGCTTGTTTTTAATTTAAAAAAAAATTAAACAAAATCATATCATGTGACCCCTAGAGCTCGTTCCAATGAAGAGTCACATGATATGTTTTGGTGAAATATTTTGAAAAATGTATTTTTTTCAACTGCTTAATTTGCAAATTATGCGGGCGATTCGCTAGGTAAAGGGTTAAATTCAAACAAATGATGTTCAAAAATCATTCATAAATTGTTTAATTCAATTTTCAGGGATATTGTATTTTAATAAGCATCACTATGATCCCAATTATTGTGACAACAGTATTGCTATTCTCATGGGAATAAGGCCTAAAAAAATTAAAAATCTGTTTCTCAGGCCCTCCCGCATGGTCCTTTTGGCTGCTGTATGCTCTCTTTTTATAACAAATATAAACTTTAAAAAAAATTAAAATTAAATGGTTCATGTCTGATATTTTACCCAAGTTAATAAAATTGATAAATTTGCCCCTTGAGTACAAGAAGGCTTTGCAATGCAAAGCCTTCTTGCTCTCAAGGGACAAAATACCCTACCACTCATTCTATTCTGTAGATTATGAGGCCTAAAACATAAACCAAGAACATGAACTTTTGATGGCAAAGAAATAATTACAGAATAAAAAATAAAATAAAAAAATGCTCGCACACATGAAACTTTACAAATAATGGCATGAGAAACAGAATATCTACTTTGTGTGGCCTAACCAATCTTTTGACTTTGAAAATAGGAGGCGCACTGTATACCTCTCACTACCATTTAAAGTAAAGCATGTTATTGTTAAGTCCCAGCATCAGGAAAATGCTTTCAAGAAAAACATCAACCAATCTGCACACCGTTCACTCCACTGGTACACAGTAAGAATGGAATTAAAAAATATTGATATTTCGATTAAGCTTTCTGCAGCAATAATCAAATTTATTTGAGTTTTGATTTAATATATGGAATGTAACTCAATTGGAGGGATCGGATGTCCATAAGATGATTTTCCATGGAATGCATAAGCGAAAACACAGTGAGTCGTATTAATGGCCTTTGTAGTTTGTAAAATTATGATTTTTACATATCAATTCTCAGAAAATGAAGTTTGATAAATTTGAAGTCTTGGAATGCTACAGCTTATAATTCATGGTGTAATGTTCACATTTTCATGTACGCTTTGTATTATTATGCCCCCAACTTCTGAAGGAGGATTCAGGGGAATCTAGTGAAGCCCTTCATTTATCCATCTGTCCATACAAACGGTTTGCACTGTAATTTCCAAGCCATTGGTCGGATTTCGATCTCCTATGGTTTGCTGAAAGCCTCACATAGGGGAATGGATATGCACAAATTATGGCCCTTTTCACTTTTTAAACATAGAAAATTTTTCTGTCTGTTTTCTCTCTTTTGACTTAGAAATTTTTTCTGTCCCATAATATCATTAAGGCTACTTCAAAAATGCCTACGGGTTGGGGGAGGGGCATTGGGGGAGAGGGGACAGTGGCCCATGCTTTGTGATTCCCTTGTTTGGCTCATTGTCTGACAGTTGCTTGCCATTGTTCAATGGTTCTATCCGGCTTCCTCCACCCATAAAACTCTCAGGCACAAGGTGACTCGGGCTGTTGAAAGTGTTGTAAAACCCCAATAAATAAATTAGGCCCATTTCCCATGAACAGATTTAAACCCTTGACAAAAAACACTTGATATCGAAACTTGCTATTTTAATTTTTTTTCCCCCAATTCTTAAAACAATTTGAACCAAACCATATCACATGACCCTTCATTGGAATGAGCTCAGTGATCTTGTTCCAATTAGGAATCACATGATCAGGTTTTGTTGAAATTTTGGGCAGATTTTTTTCTACTGCACAATATGTACACTACGTGGCAGATGTAACAATTCATTAGGTATGGGTTAATCACTAACTAGAACTGAGGCATTCTGTTGTCGACTTAAAAGTAAAAATTGCAGGCATGCAAGAGCAACAGTTCGTATTAAAATCAAACAACTGGAATAACTGCGGTTGGCATGCAAAAGGTTATACAATGAACCCCACTAAATTGGATATCTCTTAACTGAATAACCCTGTTAATTGAATATAATTTCCTAACACAAAACCATTTACCATACATCCAGTACAAATTTGACCTCTTAATTGGATATAGGTTATAGAGTAAACTCCTGTTAATTGAATAAAAAATGTTGTAACCTGTTGAGAAATTACCCTGACTCTCCCCAGTTTTCCTTTGTTCATAGACCTATTTGGCCTCAGCACATCCAATAGAGGCATTTAATCTATTATATCTTGTTTGGCAGAGCTCATGGAGCTCTGTCAAACAAGATATAATAGAATAAATGCTTAGTTTATCTCTAGAATACAGGAAAAAGACACAATCCCTATTAATTGAATACTCACGGGGTGCGGTGGCATTGTGGTAACTGGTTCTTGACAGATCACCGAAGTTAAGCAACGTCGAGCCCGGTTAGTCCTCGGATGGGTGACCGTATGAGCGATCGATTCGGACCCCGCGTTGTGTCCTTGGGCAAGGCACTTAATCCTGCTTGTCCACATGGGGGCACGATGACACCGTGTACTAAGGTGTACTGCACATCAATGGTGCACATTTCTTCAACCAATCTAACCCTGTCTGTGCTGCATTGCGGAGTTACGATGTTGGGGGAGCTGTCAGCTGCTCTTTGTTGCTTGGTGGTTCTCTCCAGGTACTCCGGCTTCCTTCACCCGTAAAACTGTCACTGCCATGATTAGCCATTGTGCATAAGTATGTGACCTTAAACATCAATAAATAAATAAATTGAATACTCCTGCTAATTGAATAATTTTCATTGGCAAAGTGGCTATTCAATTAAAAGGGTTCCACTGTACCTCCAAAGAGATATTGAATTTTGTGAACAGGATCAAAAGAATCAAAGGTAGGATTTTTCTTCTAAATTAATTTTTGTTTTCCATGAATATCATTTGGACCTTCCTGTTGATCCTTGACTTTTGTCTGTATCTGGGGGCATGGTGATGTCGTGGACTAAGGCGTACTGCATGTCGATGGTGCACTTGTCTTCAACCAATGCTAACCCTGCTGGTGTGGAGTTAGTATGTTGGGGAGCTGACAGTTGCTTGCTGTTGCTCAGTGGTTCTCTCCGGGTGCTCTGGCTTCCTCTACCCGTAAAACTGTCATGGTCATGATTAGCCACAGTGCAGAAATATATGACCTTAAACCCCAATAAATAAATAAATAATTTGTCTGTATCTTACTTATAAATTCAGTGTGTTATGTGTGATTTTTCTTCTTCTGGTTTTAATTTCCATGTTTCTTATAAACTTTTTGGAAATGGATTTAAAATACTTCTCAATATATTGTAAAAAAGTATGACAAAAAACAAACCAGTCCATCCTTCCATGAAATTTGTGGATATTGCTATAATTTGATTATGGCATTCACAACTTTGAAGGCCAGGTGATGTAAATGTTTTTTTTATCGGAAGCACAGTTGCTCAATGGTTATGGCATTGGACTTCAAACTGAAAGGTCCACAATTCATTCCCCATCCTTGGGCAAGGCACTTAATCCTGATTGCCCATTGGCGGGCATGGTTTGTGTTGTGTACTAAGACGTACTGCACATAGATGGTGTACTTGTCTTCAACCAATGCTAACCCTGCTTGTGTGAAGTTGGTACATTGGGGAGTCTGACAGTTGTTTGCCACTGCTCGCTGGTTCTCCTTAGGTACTCCGGCTTCCTCAACGCATAAAATAGTCCAACAGGAGATTTCCCTTGCTGTCGAATGTTTCATTAACTCTTTCAACACAAGAGGCCACTTTTCTGGTCCAGCAACATGATACGTCATAATTTCATTAAGTAGTATGGCTACTAAGTGAACGTGTGTGGTAGAGCAATTAATATTTTCAACGTGCAGCTTGAAGGCTACACGTTGAAAATATTAATTGCTCTACCCCCAAATAATGGATATGGACTCTTCCAATTTCTTATCAACCTACCTCAATTGTTTACAACAGGCTTGCACTACAGTGGAAGAACCGAACTCGGATAAAATACTCTCTATTTTAATCTTTCCCAAGATTTGGGAAAGAAAAGTGGTGTAAAAAACACCACGAAAAAATAAGCCAAAACTGGGCCGAGCGCCATCGGCGCACACCCAGTATGGGACGCTCTTCCATAGTACAAATCCCTGACTTCCGTCACAGTGCGCAATGCATCAATTCGCCATTCTTTTTCTTTCCGAGGCACGAGCAGGATGTGTTTCCGCCATATGCATTATGAAACAGTGATAATTCAACTCGTGGATAATGGTTTTCCTGTGACTGGAATTATGGATCTGAAGATTGTATAATAACAGGACTGTGTTTTATATATTCTCGTTTATATTTTCAACCACATTCTCATTGTTTATTAAGGGCCTATATAAGTAATGGAATTTTGTTTATTTTGAAATTCTCACCTCTCATATTCCTTAAATTCAGATTAAATATACACAAAGTATACATCAAAATGAAGTTTGGGATGTATAGAACACGAAACACATATGTAATCGACTCATAGAGTCAACTGTAGGCACCACTGGTTCCTGGAAGTCTGCTACCGTATTCGCACCAGAACTGATAATAAAATAATATTTTGTCAAAACAACTTGTGGCCAAATGTGCTTCATATATCCAAGTTCTATACCCCCCAACCTTCATTTTGATGTACATTTTGTGTATATTTAATTTGAATTGAAGGAATATCAGAGGTGAGAATTTTCAAAATAAACAAAATTTCATTACTTATATAGGCCCTTAATTACTATTCCGTTTTCGCGAATTGTTTTGCGACATCGTGTCATCGCGATTCGACAATGAATTTTTTCGGTTGATAAAAAATTTTATTGGAGTCGGTGTCGGCCGTCTGGGTTCTGCCACCTTCTCTCGTAGTTGAGGGTGTTCTTCTACTTTCTGTTTCTGTTGAGTTCACCTTTTTCTTCTACTGCTCTCACCTCTGTTCTTTCCAGTTCGGTTCCTTTAGGGCAGTTCCTTTTGCCCTCGCCATTGGTGCGTTCTCGTGTCCGTTTCGTCCGCACACGCGGGTGGTGTGGAATGCAGTCGTTTCGGGAGCCTCCCGAATCGACCACGTCTGATGTGAGTTTACCCCCTCCATGGGGGATGTGCAGCTCCTCCCGCACCCGCAAGGGGGTGGGGGGTGGGTGGGGGGGGGGGGGGGGGGGGGGCACTGTCGTTTTGGGGCTCCCCGACTCGACCACGTCTGGTGTGAGTTTGACCCCCTCCGTGGGGGATGTGCAGCTCCTCCCACTCCCGCGGGGGGTGGTGAACACTTTCGTTTCGGGTCGCCCGATTCGACCACGTCTGATGAGAATTGCTCCTCCTCCGTGGGGGATGTGCAGCTCCTCCCGCACCAGCGGGGGGTGGGGACCGCTTTCGTTTCGGGGCTTCCCGATTCGACCATGTCTGGTGAGAGTTATTCCCCTTCCGTGGGGAATGTGCAGTGTTTTACCGTGGTGGATACTGCGGGAGCTGTTGGTTTTCTGGTGTAGAGATGCCTGGTTCCGGGACTATGCGCCCTCTCCAGTCGACATCTGAGGCTGTCACTAGGGTTGTGACTCCTCCTTTGGAGGCCGAGTTTGGTGGCTCTCTCCGCTTTTCCGCCAGTTCCAACAGCTCCCGTCGTATCTGCTGCTACTGCTGTTCCGTCTACAACATCATGGGCACCGTTTTTAGCCGGCCTCGGCTTCTCCCTGCCAGGGTCTGCAGGGATGTCTGTAGTATGGTTGTGGGGTTTCGGCTTCAGCCTTCCCAGACTTCCACTCGGCGAAGTCAAATGGGGCTGCCGACTGAACCCTATACTGTGTCCTCTCAGCCAATGAGCACAGTAGTTTTATACCTGCAGTGGTCTGCTGCGGTGTCTGGTTGTGTAGACGTGGGGGTATCGGCCTCAGCCTTCCCTGACTTCAACTTGGCGAAGTTGGAAGTGGCTGCCGGCCGGACCCTCTCCTGTGGTCTCTGCGCCGTCGAGCACCACAGTTGTCATTGGTTTCGGTTGTTCTTAGTGGGACACTATGAACTCCGTGGCGTTTCCGTCCCACATTCTGGTCACACGACCAGTTTTGGGGGTCCGTCTTTTGTGCAGCCTGGACCTTCTGCCCTGCAGAGGTCAGCGGTGACTCTCATGAGTTCCTGCTATGTTGATCCTCGGGGTGTGTCACACCCCTATACACGTCTGGCTTCAGACGTTTTCGGCTACCGCCCGTCGTCCCATGTCGGGTCTTTTGGAGGATCGTGACCCTTCGCTGGTTCAGAGGGTCAGCGGTGAAGCCACTTTGCCGGTTCGTTCCCCTGTCGAACTGGCCAGTACGGGCAGTGAGCTTAGGGAGGCCCTCTCCTTACTCACTCAGGTTCTGTCAACGAGCCTTCCTGTTGCTTCCAGCGAGGCAGCAAGTGGTTTCCAGGCACCTCCTGTAGCGCCACCTCCCGGGATTAGAAACAGGCCGCTTTCTGATCCCCTGGTGTTCCGACACCATGGGAGGCGTCGGCTGGTTTGCCCACGATGGGCTATGTGTCTTCCGACTCAGGGGAGTCAAACATGCTTGATGTCGAGAGCCAGCAGTCTTTGGACTTGGGGGCAGCTCTTGATTTCGTGTTTGGGTTCCTTCCGGATCTCAAACCATCTAACCAGTCGACAGTGTCAGCCAGGCCGTGATCATCGGTCGCACGCCAACAGTCTATGGAGCAACCTGCTTATGGGCGTCTTCGACCGTGCCCTTCGGTACAGTTGGTTGAAGCATTTTCAGCCTTGGACTCCAAGCTAAGTTCCAAGGCTATGAAGGCTCCGTTCTTCACCAGGGTTGACACCTTTTTGCCTCCGACGCATTATCGTTCCTACGATTCCGCCAATCCGTCGGTCTACCAGACTTTGACGGTTTTGGATCAGGACTCCAATTCCCTCGGGCTTTCCAAGTCCAAGTCTGCCGTCATTCCGATGACGACTCTGGAGTCCACATTGGTCTTATCGAGAGAGATGCTTGGTATGCTTTCTCTCTCCGATCACGTCGTCTCAGCTTTTGCTGCCTATCTGCCTTCAGATAAGACTGACGAGGTACAGGCTCCTTTGCGTGTGCTGTCCAAGGCGCTCATGCATCTTACTCACGCGCATGCCTGTAACATGGCTAATCTGGAATTAGTTCGAAGGGACTCTGTGCGGGACACAGGCCGATCCCTTCCTGAGGAGCAGTACGCTGCTCTTCGATCTGCTTTTTTGACAGGTCCGCAACTTTTCCATGATTCTGTGTTGACGGTCTGGGATGACGTCCTACGTCATTCCAACGATCAGCTGCTGTTTCTTCAGCTTGATCAGCCTTCTAGGGTAGGCATGGGCCGTTCCAAGCCTAACAAGTACCCTCTGCTTCCTCTGCGAGGCAAAAGGGGCTGATCCTTCTGTCACCGCTTCTACTTCTTACTCAAGGGGTAAGGGTAAGCGTCGGCAGTCTTGAGGGAACTCCCAGGATTCTTCATTCAGTAGAGGTGTTTTCTCCTCTCGCGAGCCTCGTCGGGGTTCGCATTGAAGGTCCTCACCTCGACTCGTCCCAGGTTGGAGGAAGGATAGCAGAGTTCGCAGACCGTGGGCCACCATCACATCCGATCCTTGGATGTTATTAGATGTTGTTTGGTCCGGGCTGCAAATATCCTTCCGACAGCACTCCACTTTGTCTGGGGTGCCTTTTCCAACCACAGTTCCTTCAGACATTTTACGTCTGGAACTTTTGTCCACGGAGATAGACAATCTCCTGACAAAGGGGGCGATTGAGGTCATCAAGACCATTAGGTCAGGGGGTTTCTATTCCCGCCTGTTCTTGTTGCCGAAGAAGGATGGCCGACTCCGACCGGTTCTCGATCTGAGTTTCCTGAACCAGTCTATCATTGCTCCCAAGTTCAGCATGGAGACTTTCAGGTCAGTCCTCCGTTCAATTCACCAGGGAGATTTCGCTTCCAGTTTCGACCTGCGAGACGCTTACTTTCACGTTCCGATTCATTGGGCGTTACGGTTCTCGATCTGAGTTTCCTGAACCAGTCTATCATTGCTCCCAAGTTCAGCATGGAGACTTTCAGGTCAGTCCTCCGTTCAATTCACCAGGGAGATTTCGCTTCCAGTTTCGACCTGCGAGACGCTTACTTTCACGTTCCGATTCATTGGGCGTTACGGAAGTATCTCAGGTTCATTTTTCTGGGGCGAGTTTACCAGTTCAAGGCCATGCCTTTCGGCCTCAACCTGGTTCCTTGGTCTTTCACCAGACTGATGTCGCATGTGATAGCTTTCCATCGCATACAGTCCAGGGTGACTACTTCGGCATATCTGGACGATATCCTCCAGGGGCATTCCAATGCTGCCTTCCTGGAGTCGGATGTCGCCACTCTGTTGAGCTTGCTCACGTCGCTGCGTTTCAGAGTCAATGAGGAGAAGTCGGACCTGGTCCCTTCTCAGTCGTTTTATCATCTGGGGATGGCTTTCCGCACACAATTCAATTTGGTGGCGGTTCCCCAGGCCAAGGCTGTGATTCTCTCAGCTTTTGCTCTGACTCTGTCCCAGTCCACATCCGCGACGGCTCGGAGTTTTCTCCGGCTAATCGGTCTCTGCTGTTTGGTGACGGATCTCATTCCTCTAGGTTGGCTGCGTGTCAGACCTCTCCAACACTTTCTGCTCAGTCGTTGGAGGCCGAATGTAGATTTTCTGGATCTGGTGCTTCAGTTTCCAGACTATCTTTATCCTCACCTTCTCCTCTGGGCGGATGTCCAGTGGCTTTCGCAGGGTGTTCCGTTGGACTTCCCCACATCCGATCGCGTTCTGACGGCAGATGCCAGCGATCTCGGATGGGGTGCGACGTTGGATCCTCTAGGTCTTTCCATTCATTGGATGGTGGACCAGGATCATGCAGCTCTCCACATCAACCAGAAGAGCTTCTTGCTCTTCTGCGTTTCAGGCAGTGGATCCCTCACCTATCGAATCACCAGGTCCTTCTGTTGTCCGACCATTCGACGGTGGTTGCTTACATTCGGAACCAGGGCAGCACGCACTCTGTTCCAATGTACGAATTGGCTTGGGATCTTCTACTGCTCGCTCAGGATGTCCGCGCCGGGGTGGCTGTTCGTCACATTCCCGGTCGCCTGAACGTCCTAGCCGACTCCCTGTCCCGTCGGGGCAGGGTCATTTCCACCAGGTGGATGCTCCACATGGCGGGTTCCATCGATCTCTTGTGACTAGTTGGAACCATCAGGTGGACACTTTCGTGTCCCCGTGTCCAGATGCTCTGGCTTTCGCTGTGAACGCTCTGGCCCTCCTTTGGGATGGTCTTGTCGGCTACACCTTCCTACCGGTTCCGATTCTGCCTCAGGTTCTCACCCAGATATGAACCTGCAGTCGTCGAATCCTTTCGATCACACCCGTCGCTTCGGTGGGTGTGGATCATTCTGCTCCGCTCTCTGTTAGCGGCGGTTCCGGCATGTCTCCCTCTACCTCGCGACTTTCTTTGCCAAAGTCGCCCGGGAGGTTTTCAAGTTGACCCGACTTCATTGTGCCTTCACACATGTCTTTTATCGGGTCCTGTCTCCTCCGTAGTGGTTTTTCGAGACACGCAGTGGAGTTGCTTTTCTTCAAGGAGGCACTCACTCCACTGGTTTAGCCTCTGTGGCTAAGTGGAAGGTTCTTCTGTTGATGGTGTGTGATCACTCTGTTGCTTCTGTCACTCCTTCGATCACACTGCTTGCGGTGTTTTCTGGTATATGTTTGTTTCTGGGGGTCTCCAGCTATGTGTACTTGTCCATGCTTCGGAAACATTTTTTCCTATGTGATACCGCATTGTTTCGACACTCATCCTTGCCTCTCCAAGCGTGTTCAGCTCTTTTCCTTGAAAAGGCCTTGGACTTTGCAGTTTACTCCAAGATGGTCACTTTCTTGGGCGCTGCTCTGCTTGGGGGTGGGGGGCATTCACGCCTTTATCCTGGATGAATATGCGTTTTCCCACATGCCAGATCTCTCCTGCATCCATTTCTTGATGGACTTGTCTTGCTATTCGTGCAGCTTCCGCTCGTCTAGCTACTGGTGATTGTATTACCAGTTGTTTTTTCTGCCAGGAGGTGCGTGCATTGTCTTCCTCTTTTAATAACTCTGTCATGTTGTCGGATGACTGATGTTATACTGGCAGCCTTCTGGAGAAATGCTACATTCTCCTTTTCTCTGCGACAGTTGCAGGAGCCGACAGAGACCCTTGGGGCCCTCTTTCTTCGGCTCAGGATGTTGTCTATCCAAGCTTTTCAGCTTTTTTCAGGGTCGGTTCCAGCTTTGTGCTGTTACTGCCTTTTCTGTCTGTGCGTCGCACTACACCATACGCCTCATCTTTCATTGGCTTTTCTAATGTTTTTGATGCTATGGTTTGATAGGCCTAGGAATCTCTTCCTCTGTCCATGGTCCCAGTGCTATTGAGTTATGTGTGGGTTGGTTATGTGATTCCCTCCAGCCTTTTGTCTATTCAGCCTGTAGTAAACAATTGAGGTAGGTTGATAAGAAGTATAAATTTTATAGTAAATTTCCTTTCTTATTATACCTACCGAAATTGTTTACATGGAGGCCCTCCCGTCTTCTTATTTGGGTAAGAATTCTTCCTCCCCGCTGATCACATAACTCCTGTGTTGTTCGGAATCAAAAGAATGACGAATTGATGCATTGCGCACTGTGACGGAAGTCAGGGATTTGTACTATGGAAGAGCGTCCCATACTGGGTGTGCACCGATGGCGCTCGGCCCAGTTTTGGCTTATTTTTTCGTGGTGTTTTTTACACCACTTTTCTTTCCCAAATCTTGGTAAAGATTAAAATAGAGAGTATTTTATCCGAGTTAGGTTCTTCCACTGTAGTGCAAGCCTGTTGTAAACAATTTCGGTAGGTATAATAAGAAAGGAAATTTACTATAAAATTTATACTTCTGCCATTCAACTGGCATTGACGATACCACCAGTGTTGAAAGGGTTAACCCTTTACCCAACACAGACAATATCAAAATTTATTATTTTAAATACAATTTTTTTAAATTTTTAAAAAAATTTCAACAAAACCATATCATGTGACCCCTCGTTGGAACGAGCTCGATGAGCTCGTTCCAATGAGGGGTCACATGATATGGTTTTGTTGAAATTTTTTGAAAAATAATTTTTTTTCAACTACTCAATTTGCATATTACGCGGGCGGATGCGGGCGATTTGTTGAGTAAAGGGTTAAACCCAAATAAATTTTATCAGAAAGGGTTGATTTATTTATTTTATAGCTTTAATCTTTTATTCATCTGAGGTTTTTTTTACCTATCATTTTTTTTCCAGCAAATTGAAATAACTGATACTTGAATATGAGGAAAGAACCAAAGAAATCAAGGCTGCTTGTTAAATCTATAAAAGTGTTTCTTGCAGCAGAGTTAGCTTTGTTTGCTGCTTCTCTTCCTTTGTATCTTAAAATGAACAGATCACCAGGTACTCTTTACTTACATTACTCCATACCTAATGGAACAGCCAGTAATATTCACAAAAATAGACTTTAAAACTTTTTTTTTTTAAAAAAGCTTCAGTCTTTCGACTTTGAAAATGAGAGGTGTGATGTATATTGTTTGCTAACATTTGAAGTGAAGTGCCCCATTGTTGAGTCCTGGCATTTTTGTAGGGCTGCACAGTATATCGATATACCGTTACATTCCAGTATTCAGATTGATTACTGGTGTAATTGCAAAAATATTGGTTTATCGTCATTATTTATTCACCCACAATTCAATTTTCATGATGTCTTGAGTATTTTAACTGTAGTCCCGAATGAATAATGTTGTCCCTGCATCTAACTAATTGGCCACATCCTCCTGGGTAATACAAAAATTGTGCAGTTGAACAAATATTATTTTTTCAAAAAATTTTGACAATACCATATCATGTGAAACCCTCATTGGAACGAACCCAATGAGCTCATTTCAATGAGGGGTCAGTTGATATGGTTTTGTTGATATTTTTTTTTTTTTTTTTTTCATTCCAACGAGTTATGTAAAATACCCACTGATTCAAACACTCATCGCTTTCTGTGTTCATGACACAACCCATGCATTAAATAAACAAATTTTAATTCCGATAATTATACCCAAAGGTGAAGAGATTGTTTTGACTGAAGCTGTACTGATCGCTAAAAAATCAAAACAACCTTTTCGGAACCAGTGTATGTTGAAATTCCTGTCACTGTTTACTAACAGTAATAGCCACCAATTGGTTAGGCGTAAATGTGCTGGTGCCCATTCACACCTAACCATTTGGTGGCTATTACTGTTAGTAAAAATATAAGTACAAATATGTGCAGATTTGCAAAACAGCTGGGAGAAACGTTTTTTGAAAGAAGTTCGAAGCATGTCAAGGTGTACGCAGATTTACCGGAATAAAGTTGACCAATTTAGATATAATGGGATCCACAAAACGAGACGGCCATGGGACTGGGTTAATGTTCTGGTTGGAAATGCTTGGGTTTTTAGCTCAACTTGACAATGTCAAGCTGAGCTATTGCCATCACTTCTCGTCCGTCGGCGTACGTACGTACGTACGTTAGTATGTTAGTACGTACGTCCACAATTTCCTTTGGCACACCTCACAGGTCGCATTTATGATCAGATTACTTTGAAACTTGGTATGCTTGTTTGGGATGACCTCTAGATGGGAGCTATCGATTTTGTTCAATTTCCGTCAAAAAATGTTGCCGCGGCCAACGTTCTTAGAACTTAGTTTAGTCAAACCACAATATTTCCCTTTGGCACACCCTACAGGGCACATTTATGACTTGATTGCTTTGAAACCTGGTATGCTTATTTAGGGTGACCTCTAGATGGGAGCTATCGATTTTCTTCAATTTCCGGCAAAAAATGTTGCCACGGCCAACGTTCGTAGAACTTAGTTTAGTCAGACCTTAATATTTCTCTTTGGCACACCCCACAGGGCCCATTTATGATCAGATTGCTTTGAAACCTGGTATGCTTGTTTGGGGAGACCTCTAGATGGGAGCTATCAATTTTCTTCAATTTTAGTCAAAAAATGTTGCCGCGGCCAACGTTCTTAGAACTTAGTTTAGTCAGAAGACTCAATATTTCCCTTTGGCACACCCTACAAGCTACATTTATGATCGGATTGCTTTGAAACCTGGCATGCTTGTTTGGGGTGACCTCTAGATGGGAGCTATCGATTTTCTTCAATTTCCGTCAAAAAATGTTGTCGCAGCCAACGTTCTTAGAACTTAGTTTAGTCAAACCACAATATTTCCCTTTGGCACACCCTACAGGGCACATTTATGATTTGATTGCTTTGAAACCTGGTATGCTTATTTAGGGTGACCTCTAGATGGGAGCTATCGATTTTCTTCAATTTCCGGAAAAAAATGTTGCCACGGCCAACGTTCGTAGAACTTAGTTTAGTCAGACCTTAATATTTCCCTTTGGCACACCCTACAGGGCCCATTTATGATCAGATTGTTTTGAAACCTGGTATGCTTGTTTGAGGAGACCTCTAGATGGGTGCTATCGATTTTCTTCAATTTCTGTCAAAAAATGTTGCCGTGGCCAACGTTCTTAGAACTTAGTTTAGTCAGAAGACTCAATATTTCTCTTTGGCACACCCTGCAGGGTACATTTATGATCGGATTGCTATGAAACGTGGCATGCTTGTTTGGGGTGACCTCTAGATGGGAGCTATCGATTTTCTTCAATTTCCATAAAAAAAATGTTGCTGCGGCCAACGTTTTTAGAACTCAGTTTAGTCAGACCTCAATATTTCCCTTTGGCACACCCTACAGGGCACATTTATGATTTGATTGCTTTGAAACCTGGTATGCTTGTTTGGGGAGACCTCTAGATGGGAGCTATCGATTTTCTTCCATTTCTGTCAAAGAATGTTGCCACGGCCAACGTTCTTAGAATTTAGTCTAGTCAGACCACAATATTTCCCTTTTGTACACCCTACAAGGCACATTTATGATGAGATTGCTTTGAAACCTGGCATGCTTGTTTGGGGAGGCCTCTAGATGTGAGCTATCGATTTTCTTTGGTTTCTGTCAAAAACTGTTGCCACTGGCAAAAAAAATGACATTGGTACCAATGATCTTCAATTTTGCCATTTCATTTATAACTTACCAAGTTGAAGTTTGTCAAGTTGAGCTACAGTGTCATTGACACTTTCATTTAAAAATATTATCTCATTTTTGGCTAATTTTTTTCGAACCGACTTTATTTTGCTTTGGACGTTTTCATTTTCACACTGTGCGACAGACGGTTGATGATTGTATAACGAAAATTTGGAAACTTTTCGAAGTGCAACTAAATGGTGCGGTAAAAAAGGTTCAGCTTGTATATCACCTGTTGAAGGCAGAATCATAGCGGCGATTCCGTTGAATACAAGGGTTTAAAGTTTAATGGATGTGTAATAAAAATCAAATATGCAATGTAACTTGATATTTAACCCTTTACCTAACATTAGAGGTGGGTCGGTGTGAATTTTCAAGTCTGTGTCGGTGATTTTTTAAGAAGTAAAACTGTGGTTTTCGATGGTGGAACAGGCAAAGCTCATTCATCGAATTTAGGTTGATTTCGTAAACTTGTTACCCAGTGAATGTTTGACTTATTGATGTATACTGTAAAGTTCAAATTACGCACAGATTTGGAGAGTTGGGTTTTAACATTCCGTTCAGCGAAAATGCTGACTTTCTTTTGAGTGACTTTCCACTCCAGGAAAATAGAAGAAAAAGAAGTTATAAAACACTGGCAAATTTAATATTTTTCAAAGTGAATTTGGAAAGTGTCAACTATGGGAAAAAGTATTCTGCTGTGTACGGAATGAATTTCCTTAACAATCTCGACACGCTCGTTCCAAAGAGGGGTCACATGATATGGTTTTGTTGAAATGTTTCGAAAAATAATGTTTTTTCAGCTGCTGAATTTTCATATTACGCGGGCGGATGCGGGCGATTTGTTAGGTAAAAGGTTAAGATGTAACATGGATACCAAACAGGTTACCCGAAGCAAGTACATGGGAACAAACAATAGGTTACCAAAAGTTCAGACCAGGTGAACGATAAATGGGTTACGCAAAAATTTTGGAAACAGCAGGTCTGGTTACAGAAGTCCAAGTATCAAACCTAGTCATGTACATGTAAGAAAACACTTGATTACTAGCAAAACCAACTTGTTATCCAAGACTCAAATCCTGAAGAAAATGTCCCGATTGGAAAAATTATGGGGTGCCCCCCCCCCCACCCCCCCCCCCCCCCTTTTATCCCACACCCCTTTGCTATGCTCTGTTGGTTAGGACACTATGAAACATATGATAAGATTTTATTATGAAGGCGTTTACCAGGGATGCAAGATTTTGCACGCTTGGAAAAGCTGCTCTAATGAGATTTATCGCATAAATGGCCAGTTAGGCCTAAAAAAATAAAAAATCTGTTTCTCAGGCCCTCACACATGGTCCTTTTGGCAGCCGCATGCTCTCTTTTTATAACCAATTTAAACTTAAAAAAAATTAAAATTAAATGGTTTATGTCTGATATTTTACCCAAGTTAAAAAAATTGATGAATTTGACCCTTGAGTGCAAGAAGGCTTTGCAATGCTTTAGCCTCTACCACATTTGTCTAGCATAATTGATATGTCCATTGTTGATTTCTTTAAATCTTTTTGAAAGTATTACACAATGCCAGTAGAAAACACCATCCACTGCTCATATAATAAAGTATTTTTGCAAGTTTAGCTCAAGTTTGTAGGGGAATTATTTTTAGACAGAAATGTATTGTTTATTTTTGCCAATTTTGCTGGTCGATCGAATTGGACCAATGTGCTCCTCACTTCTCGCTGTGTTTTGTAGCGAATTATAGCACGATGTTTCCGCGACTGCCCCGTAGAAGATTAATGGGATAAACAAAATAAACGTACAGTGTTTTCAAGTAAAAAATTTATTCTACTCGTAGAATAAATTTTTTACTTGAAAACACTATATGTTTATTCTATATATAGATCAGTGGGAAGAACAGGCATATAAAAACATTGTTTGCAAGGTGCAGGTTTTGTATGAGTTCCAGAAAGTGCTTGTATGTCATAAATGCTTGAAAATTGTACAGTTTTGTGAAAGGTCTTAGAATGTGCTTAGAATGTGCTTGAAAAATATTTCTTGCCTGTTTTGATAATAGAGTGTGCTTATAAATTACAGAAAATGTGTTTTTGTTAAGTTTCTGTTTCCAGAAAGAAAATTTAGATGCGTCTCATTTGACATAATTTCTAGGGAAGCTTTCCTTCAGAACTTCCCAACAAATTATGACAAGGGTTTAAATTAACATTTGAAGGTGAAAAGTGACAAAAATTCTCCAATTCATTTCTACTGATACTGTAGTATGTATATGAACACAGAGATGATGAAAATAATTTCTGCTGGAAAGCCCTGGAATTTGTTTTGTTTTGATCAGAGGCACATGGACTATGGCCCTGAGATGATGAAAACTGGTTGAGAATCAAATTATTAGCTTTTGGAAGGCTTTTGCTTCCATTACCTCCCCTTGGCTTACTCCAGAGCTGCAGCCAAAAATGCTTTGATTTTAGACAATTTTTCTCAATCATTGCTTTCACTCCTGTTTACCCATCTCCATTTTTTGCAGTGCATTTTTCCTTGCAGAAACTTGTTTTGAGTTTAAAAAACAGAATTTGCTTATTGGATGTGACAACATGATGTCATTGGATGATCCTCCTTTTTAGCTCAACTTTGGCGAAGCCAAATTTGAGCTTATGCCATGGCCAGTTGTCCATCATCCGTCTGTCCGTCAACACGGCTCGGGCTAGAGGCCGTATTTATGAACCGATCTTTACGAAACTTCTTGGGTACCTTTGTTATGAAGGTGGGACGAGAACGAGTGTTTTGGGGTCCGATCCGAAATTCAAGTTGGCCGCTGGCAGCCATTTTGTACAATGTTAGGTGCGATCAGTTTTTTGTGCTGAACTTCCATATGAAAGCGCTGATTTGAATAATTTTTTGTATGAATGTTTAGTACCATGGGATACATCACATATAATACAGGTTTTTTTCTGATGCGTTTATTATGCAAATTAGACTAACTTCGATGTATTTAGTGTTACTTTCAGCACTGTAAGTGCAAATGCCAATACGGCTCGGGCTAGAGGCCGTATTTATGAACTGATCTTCACAAAACTTCTTGGGTACCTTTGTTTTCACCTTGGGACAGGAACGAGTGAGTTTTGGGGTGCCTTTGTTATCACTGTGCTATGAGAACAAATATTTTGGGGTTCAGTCAGACCCACTCTGGGACTCAAAGATTTCTTTTCTAGTTTAGCATCTGACTGTCACCCACCTTTACAATACTTTACCTATATATTTGTTACAGGCTATGGTCAGTATTTATGTACAGACCATTACAATACTTTATATGTACCTTTGTTATCAGGTCATTACCTAGATGTTTGTCATTGCTGTGTCACATACTATACATCTACATGTCTTAACAAGTTGAGCTACAGTGTCATTGACACTTTCATTATTTTCCTAGCCTCTTTGTCAGCATTGTATTTCTACGATTTCATTTTTTTAAATTTCATTTTGTTTTTCTTTCAGACTTCAGACACCATATGTACAATAAGTATCCTTCTATATTAAATGGTAAGCTAGAGTTATTGTTCTTGTTATTTTAAAATTAAAAACAAAATAATAATTCCATCCATTTGAAAGTACAGTGAGAAGAATGTTTTTTCTTAATGTTTGTTCACTATTTCTGAAATGATCCTGCCATATAATGAGTAACATAGGCCATCATACCCCTCTGGGGGTCAGCAGGCCTGGCATTCTGAAAAATGGAGGAGGGCAAAAAATCGCTCTCCTCAATCAGCTTAGGAGAGCAATTAGCTTTACACAGCATTTTAAGTATCCAATTGAACGAACTCATTGAAACTGAAACCAACAGACTACATCAGTGATTTTATTAACTTTACTAAGGTAAAGCGAAATCTCTTAGACATCTAGATGTCTCACTCAACAACCGAACACACACTTGACAAGACCTGTGTGTGTACCCAGACCTGTTGTCCAAGAAAGTCATACGCCTACCACTACCACCTTCAACCCCCAAGGGGGTTGAAGGTGGTAGTGGTAGGCATATGACTTTCTTGGACAACAGGTCTGCTTGAATCTACAGTCACATCCTGGTGCAAGTGCTTCAGGTGACAGGATAGTAGTAATGGTAGTATATTATAGTGTCGATATTCCTTGAATAATTGCCCCTCAAACTGTGATGTCAGCTGTTGAACTTGAAACTGACAGAAAAAAAAATATTGCTGTAACCCATTTTGCTTCAAATGATTGCAACTGTGTTTGGGTATGGTTGCAGCCATTACCTTTTACCACTAAACCACTTTCAAAATGAAATTACGTGATGTTATGTGACTTCGAAGTTAAATTATATTTTTGCTTCACAACAAAAATTTAATGTGAGCATAATACATGTAATCTCAATCATCCCAGACCAAAATATTTAGGAGGGCAATTTTTCGCTCTCCTTAATTCTTTCAGGAGGGCGGTAAGGAGAGCTAAAAAATCGCTCTCCTGAAATTGCCAAGCCTGGGTCAGATGTCAAAGAAGGCATTAATTTGGTATGAAATAGATTCATTGTGATTCTAGAAAACCTTGAAAAGTCCTTGAGTTGAAAAATGTTTTTTAGGCCATGAACAGGGCTTATACACATACACAAAAAGTTAAGCACCCCCTGGATATTTTACAGTGGTAAATGTATTGCTTGATATCACTGAAGTACTCACAAAGTAAGCTTCAAAAACTGAATGCTATCTTGAAAGAACATATTCAGGCTATACGAACACCCCAAAATCATAGTCTTCATCATCATTTCAATGATAAACCAAAAAAGTAACTGGTAGAGCTCAATATGATACCCATTTTTGTATGGAACTGGAGAGTCAAAAGGGCAACATTATTTGGCTATAAATGGATAAAAATGTCAATTGTAACCTCCAAGCCTGAAAATAAGCAATCTGTTGTTTGCAGAATGAGGTCCCCAGAGGGTCAATTTGCTAATGCTATCCCATACAGTGTGCCAATTTATCCTCTGGGTACCTCTTTCTGTTTAGTTTTGAGACCCTGATTCAGATTGAGGTTCACAGAGGGTAAATTTAGTGATGCTACCCTGCTGTGCAGGGTAGCATCACTAAATTCACCCTCTGGGAACCTCATTTTGCAGATGACAGTCTGCTTATTTTCTGGCTTGCCTCCTCCACTTATTTGCAATACATCTGGGCCAAAACAGAACAGACTCCGCGATGTTTCTTTATCATTGTTAGTGATAACGTACGGCATGACCATTAAATGACATGGGGGAGGGGGGTTGCTCAAGGGAGCAGCTCTCAAGAAATTAAGTTCTGGCATGACCTCAGAGGCTCGGGCCGTATTTCCACCGGGAGGTGGGGGTGAAATGTGACGTTTCAAGAAAACTTTTTAGTACATAAAAATGTCATTTGTAACCTATAGAGAACATGAGTCAGTGTTACAATTCAATGTCTGCTGTATCCTCCATTTGTTCGGATAACAGCTTCTATCCTGAGTTGCATCCTCCAGTCAATCTACCTGGAATACTTTACAAACATGATCAAGTGAGGAACTGGAGAGTCAACAAGGCAACATTATTTGGCTATAAATGGATAAAAATGTCATTTGCAACCTCCAAGCCTGAAAATAAGCAATCTGTTGTTTGCAGAATGAGGTCCCCAGAGGGTGAATTTGCTAATGCTATCCCATACAGTGTGCCAGTTTATCCTCTGGATACCTCTTGCTGTTTAGACTTGAAACCTTGATTCAGCTTGAGGTTCATAGAAGGTAGCATCACCAGATTCACCCTCTGGAGACCTCATTCTGCAGATGACAGCCTGCTTATTTTCAGG
Organism: Pictodentalium vernedei; assembly: GCA_031216915.1. Classification (NCBI taxonomy): domain Eukaryota; kingdom Metazoa; phylum Mollusca; class Scaphopoda; order Dentaliida; family Dentaliidae; genus Pictodentalium; species Pictodentalium vernedei. The sequence continues at coordinate 450,285,658 of CM062292.1, forward strand.
CCTGGTAACCTTTAGAGAACATGAGTGGTTAGCCATTATTATAGTTGTCCTCATGAAAATTTTTTTTCTGGGGACTATTAAATAGCTGGTGTCCGTCTGCCTTTCTGTGTGTCCATCTGTCTGTTCATCCCACTTTGGTTTTCCCCATGATAACTTTAGTTATAGTCGGCCAAATCAAATTAACTTTGGTATGTAGGTATATCAACATAAAATACAGGCCAAGTTCGAATCGGGGTGCGAGCCGACAATTTTTGCCGGAGTCATGCCCCTTTTTTGACTTTGAAAATTCTTTTTATTGAGGGGTTTCCCGATGATAACTTTAGTTGTTGTAGACCAAATCAAATAAATTTTGGTATGTAGGTGTATCAACATAAAATACAGGTCAAGTTCAAATCGGGGTTTGGTCCGACATTTTCTGCCAGAATTATGTCCAAGGCTTTAGATTAGTCTAATTTGGGGACACCGGATTCAAGTCAAAAATGTCCCCAAAATATGAGAAACTACATGATTAGTCAATTTGCATACAAATAGAATATAATACAAGACTTTCTAAGACCTATTCTGCATAGTGCACAAGTATTTCTTAAATATCTTCATTTTAGAATGTTACAAGCTGTTTGTAGCTATCTCCTAATTTGGGGACACCCTTTACAGGCTTGAATTTGGGGTAATATAAAGGCCTGGTTAGGCCTAAAAAAATAAAAGTCTGTTTCTCAGGCCCTCCCGCATGGTCCTTTTGACTGCCGCATGCTCTCTTTTTATAACCTATCCAAACTTAAAAAAATCAAAATCGAATGGATTATGTCTGATATTTTACCCATGTTAATAAAATTGTCCGTTGAGTGCAAGAAGACTTTGCAATGCTTTAAGCCTTCTTGCACTCAAGGGACATAATACACCACCACCCATGCTATTCTGTAGATTATGGGGCCTAAAACATAAAACAAACCAAGAACATGAACTTTTTAATGGCAAAGAAATAATTACAAAAATAAAAAAAAAATGAAAAGCCGCCCGCATGCATGCAGTTGTACAAAAAATGGCCAGAGAATCTACTTTGTGAGGCCTTATGTCACTTTTTCAACTTCAAAAAATTAAATCTTTTCAAATACCTCGAATTGCACACTTTTTGGGGGGTGAGGTGGGGGGGGGGGGGGGAGGGGGATGTGTAGCCGAGTGGCCTTTTTATTCAATATCTCCTGCATCCTCCATGTGCTCAGATAACATCTTGTATCCTGCTTCGCATCCTCTAGTTGTATCCATTGCACAGGTAACTGTCACCATTCCTGATGCAAAGCTGCTTCCAATTCTTGCAGAGTTTGTACTGAATGTTCGAGTTCATATGTTCGACACCCTAGAATGTCCCAAATGTGCTCCAGTGGATTCAGATCAGCATTCATGGTAGACCAAGGAATGGCAGTCAATGCAATGAATGAAAAATGTTAAACACCAAGCCAAATGTATTCCTTGGTTATTATCTGTGACTCTTAATAGAGGCTGTTTGATGGCCCTTTTGGTTCTCAATGTCTTTTTCAGGCCATTCCTGGCTGTTCTGATAGAGATTTGTCAATTTGATAGCCACAGGCTCTTCAGAACAGCACTTGAGGTGAATGGCTGTCATCGTACCAGCCTAATAAGTACCCTGTTTTTACATTGTGATGTCACAGTTGGTCGTTCTAACCATGGACGGTCCTTCACATCATTGGTTTGCATGTGTTTTTTCACCAAATGACTGGTGACTGTGTAATTGATGTCGAGTTGACAGATTGCTTTAAAAGACATACCAGTGGAATGCATACCAATAATTTACCATCTTTGTGTATATGTCATTCTTCTTCATGTCATGGTGACAGATAATGGCTGAACATTAAAAAATAGGCACTATAAATACCCAGTTCAGAGTCATGCACAAACTGTATTTTGGAAATTTCTTGGATTGCATTGTGCATGTGATTCCCGAGACCTGTTTGTGGGAGACATTCAATCATACACATTCACATCCATTTATTGGATCATCAATATAATCATATATAACCAGCAACAAACTCAATGAACAGTGACATGTTATCATTCATTATATTTGGGGGCGTTTAACTTTTTTCTTTGTGTATATTTCATCTAAATTTGGGAGAATCCATTTCATTCTCGCAAAATGTTCATTTGATTCTGGTCAGATATATTCTGAAAGTATCCTTATAGGCCTGGAGAATTCTACTGATCATTTGCTCCCTCATAATAAGGTAACACTGTGCCTTAGCAGTGGTGTCTAGTGAAGTCTTGACTGCCTGTACATGCAGCCAAGACTTCAGTAAAAACCACTGCCAAATGTACTGTGACTACTATCACAAACAGCCTATGTGTTCTGCATGTAAATGCCTGTCACAAAACTTGATCTTAACACAGGCTTTTACGGGCTAAACTCTGGTAAATAAGTAAATATGAAGTTTGTTTACTAACGATTATGAACTGGTTGAACCCAAAAATGGCAAGGGTACAGAAGTATTCTCATATTTTAGAGATGGGCGTTATACTAAAAAGGGGAGGTAGAGGTGTAGACTGAGAGGTCCTCAGTTCGAATCCCACCTGTGGCAATCACGTTGTGTCCTTGGGCAAGACACTTCCCCCATTTCCCATGGGGGGTATGGTGGCATTGTGTACTACAGCATACTGCACTTTGATGGCGCACTTGTCTTCAACCAATACTTACCCTGCTTGTGTGGAGTTAATATGTTGGGGAGCTGACAGTTGCTCGCCACTGCTACAGCTTCCTCCACCCGTGAAACTGTCGTGGTCATGATTAGCCATTGTGCAGAAATATGTGATCTTGAACACCAATAAATAAATATGATAGATATACTAAAAAACTGAGCTAATATCATGGGAATACAGAAAAAATGAACCAAACCAATCGTTGAATACCAAATCATCTGAATTTTCCAATTTTCCGACATTCAGTATTTATTAGTCCCTGTTGTGGCTTGATAACAGTTGAAAGGTTCATTTTCATGAAAGAAGTAATTGATTTTCTTTTCAGTTTTGTTAACCCTCAGTGGACTGGGCAACTGTCCTAAATTCCCACTAGACTACAACCTGTGCATGTCCAATTGCTTAGCAGTGATTTCTAGTCAGGTCTCGGCTGCCTGTTAAGGCAGCCAAGACCTGACTAGAAATCACTACCCAGGTGTGTCAGCAGAACCTCCTAAAGATGGCATGGTCAGGGCACATGCTCTTAGATTGCAAGAGCCTGAAATCTGCTTCACTGTTCTATCAGATATTTTACATGACTGGTAAATATTTATCTTTTTGATTTATGATCAAAAACCATGCCTTTTTTAGGCCCCACAAAGTAGATCTTCTGTTTCTCAGGCCATTATTTGTAAAATTGCATGCGGGCGAGCGTTTTTTTTATTTTATTTTTTATTTCTGTAATTATTTCTTTACCATCAAAAGTTCATGTTCTTGGTTTATGTTTTAGGCCTCATAATCTACAGAATAGCATGGGTGGGGGTGTATTTCGTCCCTTGAGAGCATTGCAAATCCATCTTGCACTCAAGGGAAAATTTATCAATTTTTAGCTTAACTTGACATAGTCAAGATAAGCTATTGCCATCACGCGTGCGGAAGTCTGTGAGTCTGTGACGTCTGTTCACATTTTCCGTTAGCACGGGCTACACCCCGCAGTTCTTGTCTGATCGTCACGAAATTTCATATGCAGGTTTGGGGTCATGTCTAGATGAGAACGTCCCCTTTTGGTCACAATCGGGCAACCGGTATGGCTGCCCAAGCCCAAAACCCAAAAACCATTAGCACAGTCTACAGGTCGTATTTATGAAGGGATTTCATTGTAACTTGGTAGGATGCCTCTGTATAATGCCTAGATGAGAACGTCCCCCTTTTGGGCTTGATCTATCAACCGTGATGGCTGCCCAAGCCCGAAACCCAAAAACTTTTAGCACAGACTGCAGGTCATGTTTAATGTGGAGGGATTTCATTGTAACTTGGTAGGATGACTCCTTATGATGTCTAGAAGAGAATTTCCCCTTTTGGGCATGATCTGCCAACCGTGACGACTGCCCGAGCCCAAAACCCGAAAACCTTTAGCACAGTCTACAGGTCATATTTATTGATGAATTTCATTGTAACTTGGTGGGTTGACTTCATTCAATGTCTAGATGAGAAAGTCCCCTTTTGGACGTGATTGGGCAACTGTGACGGCTACAGGGGCCCAAAGCCCGAAAACCTTTAGCACAGTCTAGAGGTCATATTTATGAAGGGATTTTATTGTAACTTGGTAGGATGACTCCAAATAATGTCTAGATGAGAACGTTCCATTTTGATCGCGATCATGCAGCCTTGATGGGTGCCCGAGCCCAAAAACCTTTAGCATAGGCAAAAGGTCATATTTATGGAAGGATTTCATTGTAACCTATTAGGTTGACTCCATATAATGCCTAGATGATGACATCCCCTTTTGGTCGTGATTGGTCAGTTGTGATGGCTACAAGCCCGAAAACCTTGAGCACAGTCCACAGGTCATATTTATGAAGGGATTTCATTGTAACTTCTTAGGATCACTCCAGATGATGCCCAGATGAGATTGTCCCCTATGGTTGTGATCATTCAACCATGATGGCTGCCCGAGCCCAGAGCCCGAAAACCTTTAGCACAGTCTACAGGTCATATTTATGAAGGGATTTCATTGTAACTTGGTAGGTTAACTTCATATAATGTCTAGATGAGAACGTCCCCTTTTGGACATGATTGGGCAACTGTGACGGCTAAAGTTGCCTGAA
>CM062292.1:450290550-450394183 GCA_031216915.1 Pictodentalium vernedei
CCTGTGATAACATGTGTCAAGTAATATTATTAGTCACCACACGGCCTTCCACTTAAACTACCTACAGTCATGGCAGTTCCTGGCGGTTGGCAGGGACTTCCTGCCAACCGCCTACTCTATCACATCGACTATTCGCGTGTTCATCTCCGACTATTGTGCCATCTTCTCCTAAGTTACACTCAAACAACATACATAGCTAGACACGAGGAGTAACATGGGCGTATCCGTTTGACTGGGTGTGTGACCTTGACCATCAAACTGGAAACCTTGAACCTGTGTATCGGCTCCTGCTGGGTGATTGTCCTGAAACTTGGTGTGTGGTTCGGGCGCCCAACAATTTCGCCACACCCGATGCCCGTCATGTGTGACCTTGATATTCAAACCGTTGACCTTGAACCTGTATCTCAGTTCATGCTGGGCCGATTTTCATGAAACTTGGTATGTGGGAGTAGAGAGAGAGAGAGAGAGCCCCGAACTACCCCCTATACCAAGTTTCATGCAAATCGGCCAACTTGAGCCGAGATATAGGTTCAAGGTCAACGGTGTGAATATCAATCAAGGGTCACACATGACGGGCATCGGGTGTGGCAAAATTGTTGGGCGCCTGTACCACACACCAAGTTTCATAAAAATCGGCCATACACAGGTTCAAGATCACCGGATTGATGGTCAAGGTCACACCTCACGGTCAAACGCATATGCCCATGTTACACCTGGTGTTTAGCTACGTATGTTGTTTGAGTGTAGCCTAGGAGAAGATGGCACAATAGCGGGGATGAACACGCGAATAGTCGATGTGATAGTGTATGCAGTTGGCAGGAAGTTCCCTGCCAACCACCAGGAACTGTCAGGAAATGTAGGTGGTTTAAGTGGTAGTCCCCACAGCTCAGAAAATGCTGTGGAATGCTTTTCCAATCAAACATAATCTCAAGAACCACCAAAACTACTCTCTATTATAGATCTGCATTCGTCCTGTGCATACTATGAGTGATGCCACACCACTGGTGAAATTTATTTGAGAATGCAATCCCCTGAGCTCGAATACAAAGAGGCTGCTTTGTACAACCAAGTGATGTGCACATTAACTCGACTCAGTTGCTGGTCACAGCCACAGGTGAACATGACATACTCTTAACCAATCTTCTCGCAAAGGTGGCCTGCGTGGATGGATAGCAGTCTACAAGGTGTTTAACTTGCTTCGATTCATATCAATTGAGGGTGTTCAATCTGTGGTGTGTTGAGGTTTTAGAAAAATAACACTGAGAGGAGTTGAAACCATTTCACTCAGGGCTGTCACTATTGAAACTGATACAATTTTTATTGAAAATGTAAGGTCTTTCTTGCATGTGTGAAGTGCAAACTATTTGACTGGAAAGCATTTAATATTACTTGACACATGTGATCACAGGACCGGGAATATGATGTGGTCGTTACTAAGTGTGGTCCTGGGCTCGGGCTCATTGGTTTCAAGGTGCGTAGGGTGCGACATGAACTTATAGTAGTACATTACAGGGAAATTACTAATTTGTTTAGGTAGTGAAAATTGGAGAGACAGAGGATAGATTGTACGCTTAATTTGGAGCAAAGTAGCCTAATCCAAATCCCATCGAGCTATAGGATATCCCCCATTTCCAATACCAGTACACTCACCATATCGCCTCCCGATATTCCTCTGCGCCGGTTGACTCAACGTCTTGCTTCTGTTCTATCTTTTCCTTGTATCCCACACTATATGCCCCCCCCCCCCCCCCCCCCCCACTATCCGGTTATTGTGTACCCAAACCCAACTGCATCCCACTACACCCTCTGCCTCAGCAACTTTGGCCAGAATTGCTTGCACTTATTAACAGTATAGGAACCTGCTACCCGCATTGCTTTTATGCAAGTGAACAGCCGGTCGAATATGATGATTGCAGTTATAAATGACCATCCTGGAATCAAAATTATTGAATGTCTTGTAAGGTAGACCGATATGATTGTTGCAGGGCAGTAGAGGCTATCGAGGAAGTCGTTTGCGTGGGTGGTACAAATGGAAGAGGGATAATGCCTGTCACTCATAGCAGAGTATACCCGCCCCAGGTCCCAGAATACTCTCTATCGTAATCCCAACACACCCACACATGTTGGCTGTGTACAGCATAGGGGCCATTGGCAGCATTGATGAAGGCGCAGGATGTGTCATAAGTAGCCGAACGCACTGCTGGAGTAAAAAGAAAAAACAAAAATCAAGCTTAGAATTTTATTACATTACGGGCCTGGAAAAGTGTAATTTGTATCTAATTTTTTTTAATTTTTATTACATTATGGGTACCTAACATTTATTACACGTTATTACATTATGGGTAATTTTTTATTACATTATGGGTTTGTATTACATTATGGGTCGTTTTTGTATTACATTATGGGTAGGTATTACATTATGGGCATTTATTACCTTACGGGTCGTAACAATAGGCAAAAGGTTATATTTATAGAAGGATTTCATTGTAACCTGTTAGGTTGACTCCATATAATGCCTAGATGATGACATCCCCTTTTGGTCGTGATTGGTCAGTTGTGATGGCTACAAGTGCCCGAAGCCCGAAAACCTTGAGCACAGTCTACAGGTCATATTTATGAAGGGATTTCATTGTAACTTTGTAGGATCACTCCAGATGATGCCCAGATGAGAATGTCCCCTTTGGTTGCGATCATTCAACCATGATGGCTGCCCGAGCCCGAAAACCTTTAGCACAGTCTACAGGTCATATTTATGAAGGGATTTCATTGTAACTTGGTAGATTGACTTCATATAATGTCTAGATGAGAACGTCATATTTTGATCGCGATCATTCAGCCTTGATGGGTGCCCGAGCCCAAAAACCTTTAGCATAGGTAAAAGGTCATATTTATGGAAGGATTTCATTGTAACCTATTAGGTTGACTCCATATAATGCCTAGATGATGACATCCCCTTTTGGTCGTGATTGGTCAACTGTGATGGCTACAGGTGCCTGAAGCCCGAAAACCGTGAGCACAGTCTACAGGTCATATTTATGAAGGGATTTCATTGTAACTTGGTAGAATCACTCCAGATGATGCCCAGATGAGATTGTCTCCTTTGGTTGTGATCATTCAACCATGATGGCTGCCCGAGCCCGAAGCCCGAAAACCTTAAGCACAGTCTACGGGTCATATTTATGAAGGGATTTCATTGTAACTTGGTAGGTTGACTTCATGTAATGTCTAGATGAGAACAGCCCCTTTTGGACACCATTAGGCAACTGTGTTGGCTACAGGGGTCCAAAGCCCGAAAATCTTTAGCACAGTCTACAGGTGATATTTATGAAGGGATTTCATTGTACCTTGGTAGGATGACTCTAAATAATGTCCAGATGAGAACGTCCCCTTTTGGTCGCGATCATTCAGCCTTACTTGGGGCGCGGTGGCTCAGTTGGTAGAGGTGCAGGCTGCAAGCCGAGAGGTCCTCGGTTCGAATCCCACCTGCAGCAACCGCGTTGTGTCCTTGGGCAAGACACTTCACCCCGATTGCCTACATGGGGGCACGATGACCCTGTGTACTGAGGCGTACTGCACGTCGATGGTGCGCATGTCTTCAACCAATCTAACCCTGCCTGTGCTGCGGTGCAGAGTTCAGAGTTACGATGTTGGGGAGCTGACAGCTGCTTGTCGTTGCTCGGTGGTTCTCTTCAGGTACTCCGGCTTCCTCCACCCGTAAAACTGTCACGGTCATGATTAGCCATTGTGCATAACTATGTGACCTTAAACACCAATAAATAAATAAATAAATAAATTCAGCCTTAATGGCTGCCTGAACCCAAAACCCCAAAACCTTTAGCATAGTCTATTGGTCATATTTATGGAAGGACTTCATTGTTACCCGTAAGTTTGACTCCATACAATGCCTAGATGATGACATCCCCTTTTGGTCGTGATATTTATGAAGGGATTTCATTGTAACTTTGTAGGATCACTCCAGATGATGCCCAGATGAGAATGTCCCCTTTTGGTTGCGATCATTCAACCATGATGGCTGCCAGAGCCCAAAGTCCAAAAACCTTTAGCACAGTCTACAGGTCATATTTATTAAGGGATTTCATTGTAACTTGGTAGGTTGACTTCATATAATGTCTAGATGAGAACGTCCCCTTTGAATGCAATTGGGAAACTGACAGCTAGAGGGGCCCGAAGCCCGAAAACCTTTAGCACAGTCTACAGGCCATATTTATGAAGGGATTTTAATGTAACTTGATAGAATGACTCGTTTTGGAATAATTTCACTGTAACTTGGTAACTTTTGTTGATATATGTTAACTGTGAGGGCCACATACATTAACTGTGAGGTCATATTAACCCACCCCTCAGCTCTTTAGTACAGTGTACACCTCATATTATTTTTATCATAAACATAGCATACAGGGAACAGAAATGAACATATTCCCAATTATCACAATTCTTGTCTTATTTCATAATCCTTTCATAAACATTGAACATTATCCTTTTCATCAAACACAACACACAAGTTAAGTTACAGGGTCATTGACACTTTCATTTTAACTTTGGTAAAATATCACACATAAACCATTTAATTTTTATTTTTTAGCTCACCTGACAGAAAGTCAGGGTGAGCTTTTCTTATCACTCTTCGTCCGCCGTCCATCGTCCGTCATCTGTCATCCGTCATCCTGCGTGAAGGTGGTGTTTGAGCCTCTTTCTCCTAAACCACTGGCCACATTTTAATTAAATTTCGTATAAATAGTGGTTATATAGGGGCATTTTGATTTTTATCCAAATTAGGTTTTGGCTCATATTGAGCAGAGGTGTGGGGAAAAAATGGCCAAATTTTTTGAAAATCTTCTTCTAATGAACCACCAGTAGCAGAGACTTGATATGTGGTATACAGAGTCCTTTTGAGGTTTAGAATCAAGTTTGTTCAAGAGAAGTTTGTCGGGCATTATTTGCCTTCGTTATGGGAGGGGCAAAAATTTTGGCCACGCCTAAAATTTCTATTTTCTGAACCGTGAGGTTGATTTGAACCAAATTTGATATGAGATGATAATGGGTCATAAGTAGTTGATTGATTCAGAAAACATTTTCTCATTGCCCTGTGGGAACGTCGGGAGCTAAAAATAGGAAAAACCTTAAAACTGCCATATCTCTAAAACTACATGGCACAGAGAATTCTTATTTTGTATAAAGCTTACTTTTATCCAGTAGAATAGAATGGTTAAAAAAAATCCCTATCGGTTTGATCACAAGGTACTTTTTTCAGGACTTTGAAAAAGTGCTGAGTCAGCACTTTTTAACACAGTTGGCAATGGGAAAAACATTAAAAAATCTTCTCCAGATCCAGCAGGCAGAATCTTTTGATATTTGGTATGCAACATTGTAAGGTTGATCTGATTCATGTTTCTTCAAATCGGCCCCCTGGGTTCATATTTGGGCTCAGTATAGGAGCCCAATTTTGAACTTAGTGCATTTCAGGCAAATTTCTTAAAAAATCTTCTTCTCCAGATCCAGCAGGCAAAATCTTTTCATATTTGGTATGCAACATTGTGGGGTGGAACTGATTCAAGTTTGTTCAAATCGGCTCCCTAGATTCATATTTGGGCTCACTATAGAAGCTTGAATTCGAACTTAGTGCATTTCAGGCAAATTTATTCAAAAATCTTCTCCAGATCCAGCAGGCAGAATCTTTTGATATTTGGTATGCAACATTGTGGGGTGGATCTGATTCAAGTTTGTTCAAATCAGCTCCTTGGATTCATATCTGGGCTCACTATAGAAGCCCGAATTTGAACTTAGTGCATTTCAGGCAAATTTATTCAAAAATCTTCTTCTCCAGATCCAGCTGGCAGAATCTTTTGATATTTGGTATGCAACATTGTGGGATGGATCTGATTCAAGTTTGTTCAAATCGGCTCCCTAGATTTATATTTGGGCTCACTATAGAAGCTTGAATTCGAACTTAGTGCATTTCAGGCAAATTTCTTCAAAAATCTTCTTCTCCAGATCCAGCAGGCAGAATCTTTTCATATTTGGTATGCTACATTGTGGGGTGGATCTGATTCACGTTTGTTCAAATCGGCTCCTTAGATTCATATTTGGGCTCACTATAGAAGCTCGAATTCGAACTTAGTGCATATCAGGCAAATTTCTTCAAAAATCTTCTCCAGATCCAGCATGCAGAGTCTTTTGATATTTGGTATGCAACATTGTGGGGTGGATTTGATTCAAATTTGTTCAAATTTGTTCAAATCGGCTCCCTAGATTCATATTTGGGTTCACTATAGAAGCTTGAATTCGAACTTAGTGCATTTCAGGCAAATTTCTTCAAAAATCTTCTTCTCCAGATCCAGCATGCAGAATCTTTTCATATTTGGTATGCAACATTGTGGGGTGGATCTGATTCAAGTTTGTTCAAATCGGCTCTCTAGATTCATATTTGGGCTCACTATAGAAGCTCGAATTCGAACTTAGTGCATTTCAGGCAAATTTCTTCAAAAATCTTCTTTTCCAGATCCAGCAGGCAGAATCTTTATATATTTGGTATGCAACATTGTGGGGTGGATCTGATTCAAGTTTGTTCAAATCGGCCCCCTGGGTTTATATTTGGGCTCATTATAGGAGCCCAAATTTGAACTTAGTGCATTTCAGGCAAATTTCTTTGAAAATCTTCTTCTCAAGATTCAGCAGGCAGAATCTTTTGATATTGGGTATGCACCATGCTTAAGGGGGTGAGATTCAAGTTTGTTCAAGCCAAGTCCCTAGGTTCATATTTGGGCTCACTGTGGTAGCCTGAATTATAACTTAGTTCAAAATGAGGAATTTTCTTTAAAAATCTTCTTCAGAATGTTTTGATATTTGGTATGCAGCATCCTTAAGGGGTGAGATTCAAGTTTGTTCAAGCCATGTCCCTAGGTCCATATTTGGACTCACTGTGGGAGCTCGAATTGTAACTTAGTTCAAAATGAGGAATTTTCTTTAAAAAATCTTCTTCTTCAGATCCAGCAGTTCAAATGTTTTGATATTTGGTGTGCAGCATCCTTAGGGGGGTTAGATTCAAGTTTATTAACTCCAAGTCCCTGAGTTCATATATGGGCTCCCTGTGGGAGCCTGAATTAAAACTTAGTTCAATATGAGGAATATTCTTTAAAAATCTTCTTTTTTTTTAGATCCACTGGTCAGAATCTTTGGATATTTGGTATTAGCTTTTCTTAGGAGGAGCAGATGCAACTTATTGAAATCAATTCTCTGGGTTGATATTTAGGCTACCATGTCAGGTGAGCGCCCTCAGGCCCCTTGGGGCCTCTTGTTTAAGTTTACATTGGTTATAAAAGGCCTTAACTGATTTTTATAAGATTACTGAAAGCAATATGAAAATAGCATGGACTTGTCTAAAAACGTATCTAAAAGATCATTGCAAATGGTTTGAATAGCTCCTTGAATTAATTTATCTGTGAGACAATGAACCCTGATGATGGTGTTGGTTTGTTGTTTAGACTTGGGAGAATTCTCTTTGTTTATATCTCCCTAACTGATCGCACTCGACTGAATGTTTTTTTTTCTCTTCAGGGAGATTTTTCTCATACTATAGTTAAAACACTTCTTTTTCAACCCTTTACCCAAAATAGCAGCCGTTGATATACCCCTGATAGTAGAGTAGATAGGTATCACCAAGCCAGAAAATAGGCAGACTGACATCTGCAAAATGAGGTCCCCAGATGGTGAATTTAGTGATGCTACCCTGCTATGGCAGGGTAGCGTCACTAAATTTACCCTCTGTGAACCTCAGTCTGATTCTCGGTCTCAAGAATAAATAGAAAGAGGTACCCAGAGGATAAATTGACCCACTGTATGGGATAGCATCATCAAACTTACCCTCTGGGCACCTCATTCTGCAAATGTCAGACAGCTTATTTTCAGGCCTGGGAATCACCCCCTGTTGTGTCATGTCATGTCACGTCATATCACATCAGAGGCTACATATTTTATTACTTTATTACTGGACCAAAATTAACCAAATTGGGACATATGTTGCTTTTAGCCTAAGAACTAAATTGAAGTGAATTAATCTGGTCCACCTCTTTAGGGACTCCAAACAGGGGAGGGGGAATAACTTTTAAAAAAAACAACAAAAAAATTGTCTGCAGAACCACTGTACAGAAAGCATTGATTTTTGTCAATCAGTATCTTTCAATCATATGTTTTCAAGTTTGTTCAAGTCATGCTACTGCGTCCATATGTGGGCTCTCTTGGGAGGTTGCCTTTGGGCTCCAAATTGCAAAACGTGTAATTTTTTTTTCAGAACATCTGTTCAGAAAGTGTTGATCTTTGGCAAGCAGGATCTTTCAATCCTATACATTAAAGTTTTCCCACGCCATATTTCTGCATCCATATTTGGCCTGTTTGGGAGACCAAAAGTTGTCTTTGGGCTCAAAATTCAAAAGTGGAAATTTTTGGCAATTATTCTTTTTTTTCGTTTGATATTTTCCACTACATCAACTATGTGTGGCATGCCCAGTCCCAGGCTTCCTAAGGGGAGATAACTGGGGGAAAAGTATTTTTCATGAATTTGTCATCATAGAGAAAGTGTTAATTTTTGGCATGTAGCATATTTCACTCATATAAATTCAAATTTGTTCAAGTTAAGTTTCTGCATCCATATTTGGGTTCCCAACAGTTTCCTTTAAGCTAAAATATAAAGGCCGTAATTTGTTGCCAATGTTTTATTTTGTTTTGATGTGACTTTGTTATTCACACTGCACCAAATGTTAGTGCATCAAGTATGTGCGCCATGCCCTTTAAGTTTATTTGACTCCTAAATGGGAGATAACTTGTAAAATCTCCCATTTTTTTTTTAAATTCATACCATTTGTTTATCTTGTAAAACAAGTTGATCAAATTTAACTTGTGTCCTGAACTGATCCATCATGAACCCTCGAAAAACCAATAATTACTAACCTAACAAAGCATAGAAAGCATCTGAAACCAAGGGCAAATGACAGATTTGTCTTTGGTAGTATTAAAACAGTTTAACTCTTTACCCAACGCAGACGATATCATAATTTATTATTTTAAATACAATTTTTAAAAAAATGTTCAAAAAAATTCAACAAAACCATATCATGTGACCCCCTCATTGGGACGAGCTCAATGAGCTCGTTCCAATGAGGGGGTCACATGATATGGTTTTGTTGAAATATTTTGAAAAATTAAATTTTTTCAACTGCTCAATTTGCATATTACGCAGGCGGATGCGGGCGATTCATTAGGTAAAGGGTTAATAGAGATTACAGAGACTGGAGTGAACCTGATTTTTTCTGTGAGGGTTTGTTCTAATACTTACTACATATGGTGTACAAGGAGTTGTTTTTATATTAATGATCTGAGTTCAGTTTGGTGAAAAATTTCTTATTCTTTGTATGTTTCTCCGCTTCCAAAACAAATTCCCAAATGGAGTCATCATGGCACAGATCTTCCCAGTTGTAAGTGTGCCCTGGACCTTTACCAAAGAGGACAAAAAATAATCCCTGTATTAAAAGAAAAATCACCATTCATATTTTAGTATTTGTTTCCACTTTTTAACCCTTTACCCAAAGGACGGTTATCAAAATTTATTATTTTAATTAGCCCTAAAAAAGTTAAAAATCTGTTTCTCAGACCCTTCCGCATTGTCCTTTTGGCTGCCCCATGCTCTCTTTTTATAGCCAATGCAAACTTAAAAAAATAAAAATTAAATGGTTTATGTCTGATATTTTACCCAAGTTAATAAAATTGATAAATTTGTCCTGTGAGTGCAACAAGGCTTTGCAATGTGAAACAAGGCTTCGCAATGCTTTCGCATTGCAAAGCCTTCTTGCACTCGAAGGACAAAATACACAACCTCACATGCTTTTCCATTGCAAAGCCTTCTTGCACTCAACGGACAAAATACACAACCTCACATGCTTTTCTGTAGATTATGAGGCTTAAAACATAAAACAAACCAAGAACATGAACTATTGATGGCAAAGAAATAATTGCTAAAATATAAAATAAAATAAAAAAACACCCACTCACTTGCAATTTTACAAAAAATGACCTGAGAAACATGTTAGGTTAAGGGATAACCAACCTTTCTTGTGTCTTGATAGACTTTTTAGATTAAACATATTTTTATTTGCCATTCAACAATGCAAATCAGGATTGGAGGACAAGTGCTGACCACTTAGAAAACCCTCCGCTCCTGTACAAAGACTAATAGATTACAAAAGGCAGAACAAAATATAACAATATGTAAACATTATACACAAAAGAAGTTAACTCAAAAGAGAGAGAGAGAAATAAAGAAAGAGAGAATAGAGAGAGAGAGAGAGAGAGACGGGTAAAAGCAGATTGAAATCAAAGAAGACAAACAAACAAAAAAAAACAACAAAAAAAAAAACAACAGTATACAATAGACTTTTGCCTTGAGGGGCTATATATATTTCAATTCCATGCAATATATGAATACTTGTTAATGATAAACAAGCAGTTTCCCCAGGAATTTTTACATAGCTGAACGTTGGGTTAGCCATCCCCAAACTAAGTGAATGGTCAGTTGGTTGAAGTCATTTTTTAAATTTTGCGCACTGTAATTAAATAAGAAGTTGTGTGACAACATGTATATTTTATTTATCCACAAGTAAACGTCCAAGAAGTCTTGAGTTTTATTTTATCAGTTGGGACTTTGCCATCATAGTCGGGGCAAATCTGGTTTACACATCCCCCACCCCTGCCCCCATCAGTCAATTTCACGGTGCCCCTGGTCTATACCCTCCTCCTTCCTGATGTACTGCAGTATTATCTTCTCTTTAGCAATGTTTTGGGCTCTTTTTCGTTTCAGTTTACTATTTGATTGGAGAGAAAATGGGTGATATGTATGAAATACGGAAGAGTGACTATCAAAGATGGGGTGTTGTTGAGAAGTGATGAGCTGCTTCATTTACAGGTAGTGTCTTAAATTCCTGTCTAACAAATATTAGTTAATTGAATATTTCTGTGTGTTAAGGCCCAAAAAATAAAAATCTGTTTCTCAGGCTCTCTCACATGGTCCTTTTGGCTACTGCATGCTCTCTTTTTATAACCAATGTAAACTTAAAAAAAATTAAAAATTAAATGGTTTATGTCTGCTATTTTACCCAAGTTAATAAAATTGATAAATTTGTCCCTTGAGTGCAAGAAGGCTTTGCAATGCTATAGCATTGCAAAGCCTTCTTGCTCTCAAGGGATGAAATACACCACCACCCATGCTATTCCATAGATTATGAGGCCTAAAACATAAACCATGAACATGAACTTTTGATGTGAAGAAATAATTACCAAAATAAAAAATTAAATAAAAAACCGCTCGCCCGCATGCAATTTTACAAATAATGGCCTGAGAAACAGAAGATCTACTTTGTGTGGCCAAATTGCATCTTTTTATTGACACTGGTCCTTTTAAATCTTTTTCAAGACATTTTAACTGCTAATTGAATATTGGTCACCTGTTTTATATTATAACAAACGTTTGTTTTCTCCAATCTCCATATATAATGTAGCATGCATTATATGTATGTATACAAAATATGTATGTGTGTAATCGAGATTCTTTAGAGATGGTTTGCACCATGAGACTTAAATTGTCAGAAGTTGCAGAGGATATCTCGAAAGAATTTTACGTGCAATTTTTATTGTTCCATTAAATGAAGTAATGTTGATATGTGCATTGCAGGGATGGAAGTTTTCAGCGGGTCCCCAGGAATCAGCGTTTTTAGCTCACCTGACTGAAAGTCAGAATGTGCTATAGTGATCACTCACAGTCCGGCGTCCGTGAACATGGTGTTTGCACCTTCTCCCCCAAAACCGCTCAATTGATTTCACTTAAATTTGAGGTGATTGCTTGTTCGGACATCGCATTTTGTTTTTGTTCAAATCAATTTGTCCAGTCCCCTAGGGAGGGGCTGGGGGGAAATGCTCCCAAAACTTTTAAAAAATCTCATAAACTAGCTGGTACAATGACTTGATATTTAGTATGGAGCTTCTTTTTGGTGTATAGAATCAAGTTTATTCAAACAAATTTCGTGAAGTAATATTTGCCTTCGTAATGGGAGAAGCAAGATCTCTCCCCCACCCCCCACCCCCACCCACCCTCCCAAAATTTGTATTTTCTTAACCAATGGTCCAAGTTGAACCAAATTTGATATGTGGTATTATTGAGTCATAAGTACTTGATTCATGCCAAACAAATTTTACTGTGTCCCAGTGGAAACCCAGGAGGTAAAAATAAAAATATTTTCAGACATCCATTTTTCTCAAACCACATGGAACAGAGAACTGTTATATAGTATGATGCATCCTTAGGACCAGTAGAATTGAATGGTAAACAAAAATTGTCATCGGTTGTGTCGGAGTGTTCTGTAGGGTGGGGGCGGGGCACTGAAAAAAATGCTGAGTCAGCATATTTGCTAAAATTTTAAAAAATGTCCTTCTCCAAACCACTGATCAGAATCTTTTGATATTTGGTGTACAGCATTTAGGCTCAATACAACAGCTCAAATTAATATGGGGAATAATCTTTAAAAATCTTCTTCTTCAGAACCACCGGTCAGAGTCTTTTAATGTTTGGTATACATCATTGTTATGAGGGACAGATTCTAGATTGTTCAAATCAAGTCCCTTAGTTAATATTTGAGCTTCCTATGAGGGCCCAAATTTGAACTTAGTGCAGTATGGAGGATAATCTTTAAACACCTTCTTCTTCAGATCCACCAGTCAGAATCTTTTGATATTTGGTATACAGTATTCTTTGGGAGATTACATCTAATTTTGTTCAAACCAAGTCCCTGGGTTAATATTTGGGCCCCCTATTGGATCCCAAATTTTAACTTAGTCCAATATGAGGAATAATCTTTAAAACTCTTCTCCAGAAACACTAGTTAGAATCTTTCAATATATAGTATACAGAATCCTTTAAGGGTTGGATTCAAATTTGTTCAACTCAAGTCCATTGGTTAATAATTGGGCTCTCTATGAACTTATTTGAACTTAGTGCAATGTGGGAAATGATCTTTAAAAGTCTTCTTCTTCAGATCCACCCATCAGAATCTTCTCATATTTGTTGTATAGCATTCTTAGGGAGGTCAGATCTAAGTTTGTTCAAAGCAAGTCTCTGGGTTAATATTTGGGCTCCCTGTTGGAGCCTGAATGATTACTTAATCCAATATGAGGAATAATCTTTAAAACTCATCTTCTCCAGAACAACTGGTCAAAATCTTTTGATATATCATATACAGAATCCTTGCAGGGGTCAGTATCATGTTGTTCAAATCAAACCCATTGGTTAATAATTGGGCATTCTATGGGAGCCTGAATTTGAACTTAATGCAATATGGGGAATAATCTTTAAAAATCTTCTTTTTCAGATCCACTACTCAGAATCTATTGATATTGAGTACAGTAGAAACTGTCTTGAGAGACCGCACTTTGGGCCACACAAAAGTGGTCTCTCAAGACAGGTGGTCTCTCACAACAGGTTTCAGGTTTTCTCAAGTCAGTGAATAACCAACCACAAAATTCAGAAATGGAGAAGAATGGGTTTTTGTAATTACTTTGTAGTTGTTCATTTTTATGAAGTTTTTCTAAAAAATTGAAATGGACTGTTATAAAAATAAATTAGTGTTGAAAATCTTCATTGAAGATTTTCAACACTAATTTATTTTTATAATTTTTATAACAGTCCATTTCAGTTTGTTACAAAAAGATTTTCAACACAAATTTATTTTTATTCCAATCTGTCACATTTCAGGTTTGTATGAAATTGTTTATTCAGCAATAATCCTAATCTTTTCACATGAGTCTTATAAAAACATATCAATCTTTAATGAGTTAGCAATTGAAACCCAATTAAGAGCTTTTAATACATTTAATTATGTTAGTATAACCACAATGGATTTTCCAATTCCAGAACAGGTAAAAAGTTTTTGCAATGGTTTCAGTCTTCAAAGGTGTGGTCTCTCAAGACAGGTCTAATATGGCATAAAAATACAAGTTGGTACCAGGTCACAGTGGTCTTTCAAGACAGGTGGTCTCTCAAAATAGGTGGTCTCCCATAGCAGGTCCATTATAGAGTAAAACCAATCGGTGCCTAGTAGATGTGATCTCTCAAGACAGGTGGTCTCTCAAGACAGTGGTCTCTCAAGACAGGTTTTACTGTATACAGTATCCTTACAGGGTCAGATTCAAGTTTATTCAAAGCAAGTCCCTCAGTTAATATTTGGGCTCACTATGGGAGCCCAAATTTTAACTTAGTGCAATATGGGGAATAATGTTTAAAAATCTTCTTCAGATCCACCATTCCAAATCTTTTGATATTTTGTATACAGCATCCTTAGGTAGGTTAGACATTTTCTTCAAACCAAGACCCTGGGTTAATATTTGGGTTATGGGCATTAATTTTAACTATTTGCTCAACCCAAGTCCATTGGTTAATAATGGGGCTCTCTAAGGGAGCCTGAATTTTAACTTAGTGCAATATGAGGAATAATCTTTAAAAGTCTTCTTCAGATCCACCAGTCAGAAAGTCTGTAAACTATGATTCTAAAGGAGGAAAAGACATGAAAATATCTGAAACCGACACAGAGAAGTTGAAAATACTGGCGTTTTTCTCTCCCACAAGCCCATAATATGGTGGATCTGTATTTGTTGTTGTGCCCAAATTAAACTAATATAAAGGCATGCAATAAAGCTAAATGATTTAATGTGCATAACAGCCTCAAGTATGCTCAGAACTCAATGACTGTACAGTGGGAAAAGGGTTTGCATACCACACTTGCAAAACAAAATTTGTCAATAACTGAAAAATTTCATTTTTTGCCTCTAAACATAGCTTATGACCCATCATTGGAACAAGCTGATTGAGTGGAAAAAGGGTTAGCAGACCACATTAAAAAAAAAAAATTGAATAACTAAAAAATTTCTCTTTTTTTTGCCACAAAAACATAGCTTATTACTCCTCATTGGAACAGGCTCATTGAATGGGAAAGGGATTAACAGACCACACTTGCAAAAAAAAAATATTTTCAATATTGAAAAATTTCAATTTTTTGGGGCCTCAAAAACATAGCATAGCTTATGACCGCTCATTAGAACAAGCTCATTGAATGGGAAAAGGGTTAGCACACTATAGTTAAAAAAAATTCTTGAATAACTGAAAAATTTCATTTTTTGACCTCAAAAACATATCCTATGATCATGTACTGGAACAAGCTCATTGACTGGAAAACACATTAGCAGACCACGCTTGAAAAAAAAAATTCTCGAGTAACTGAAAATTTTAATTTTTTTGCCTCAAAAACATTGCGTGTAACCCGTCATTGTGACAAGTTCATTGAACTACATTTTTGAGCTAAGTTACAAATGATAAAAGAGTTAAGGTAATCAAGACAGAGATCGTGTTATTTTTTTTTTGGGGGGGGGGGGGGGGGGGGGTGTGTTCTTGAACTAGTTGAGTGCTAGAAGACACTATCAGGGCTTTCAGAAAAATACCAATATTTAGGCCAAATAAAAAAAATGAATTGATTCTCAGGCATTTTTTTTTCAAATCAATGAGGGAGGGAGGATTTTATTTTTTTTTTTTTTTCTTAATTTTTTTTTTTTTTTCGTGTAAAAGGTTGAGTATACTCAGTAAATCTTTTTGCTGTCTTTCCACTTGAAAAGAGAAAAGGCTGTATTTTAGTTTAATTATAGTAACAACAGCTAAAAGGATTTGTATTTTATTGTTCTTTTTAATGGTATAGATCTGTCACACATCATGATCCATTAGAATAGGCTCCAGTAACCAATGCTTGGGGTAGGAGTCCTTTAAAATAGGAAACATGGCTCTAAATGATTGGTTAAACTTGAGTTTATATCGGTGTTGTGGCCATTATTAGCCATTGTGCAGAAATATATGACTTTAAACACCAGTAACTAAATAAATAATTAAATCATGATCCAGTATATCAGAATTTGCCTGGTTACAGTTTATCGGAGAGTGCCTCTGGGCACTCTCCCATAAACTGCAACAAGACAAAACAATTTACTGCAAACACAGCTAAATAATTATATGTCGAGAAATGTGAAAAAATTACCATTCCAAGTTTTCACGAATTCTTTAAAAAACATGACATAATAAAAATGTCTAATGAGGAGGTTCAAATCCAATGAGGGAGGGCCTGAGAATCAAAACATTATTTTTTTTTTAGCCTAACTGAAAATTTTTATTTTTTTCCTCAAAAACAGCGTGTAACCCTTCATTGTGACAAGCTCATTGAACTATGTTTTTGAGCTAAGTTACAAATGATAAAAGGGTTATGGTAATCAAGACAGAGATCGTGCTATTTTGGGGGATTGTGTGTTCTTGAACTAGTTGAGTGCTAGAAGACACTATCAGGGCTTTCAGATATTTATTTATTTATTTATTGGTGTGTAAGGTCACATACTTATGCACAATGGCTTATTATGGCCGTGACAGTTTTACGGGTGGAGGAAGCCGGAGTACCCGGAGAAAACCACCGAGCAACGACGAGCAGCTGCCAGCTCCCCAACATCGTAACTCCGCACTGCAGCACAGGCAGGGTTAGATTGGTTGAAGACATGCACACCATCGCCATGCAGTACGCCTTAGTACACGGCATCATCGTGCCCCCACGTGGACAATCGGGGTTAAGTGCCTTGTCCAAGGACACAACGCGAGAGTCCAAATCGATCGCTCAGACGGTCACCCATCCGAGGACTAACCGGGCTCGACGTTGCCTAACTTCGGTGATCTGACGAGAACCGGTTACCACAACGCCACTGCGGACCCAGGGCTTTCAGAAAAATACCGATATTTACATTGCTCGTGTTTGATATTCAGTCAAATGCAAATAATATTTTGTGTATATAGATTTGTTTTATGACAAATTATTGGAGAGTGCCCCTGTAATAAAACAAATTTTGATTAACAAATTCAGACCACACAAATAATTTAGCCCTCAACCAGGGGGGGGGGGGGGGGGGGCACTAAAAATTTGCAAGACGTGAGTCACTTGACGTCCTATTTTTTATTCAGCTCCTTTTTACACCCACCCACCCCTACGTTCAAATTTTCTACTACCTTTCTCAGACACCCACCCCCCACTCTCCCATTAAAATCCAAAATAAACTTATAAGTAGGCACAGCTGTCTTTAAGGGGGTTTCATAATGTTCTTAAACTGGTACCACCAATTTAAACCTCTGTGGGCTGCTGTGGGCCCCAATCAACAAATAACAAGCTGTTCATTATCAGGCTTGGCCCGATCAGGTGTACATATACGGGAACAAATTTTCATTTCAATTGTTCTGTCAGTATTCTCAAGTGTTTGCTACTTTCCTCTTCTATCCATACACATTCTATTAATAAATAAATAACTTGGGTTGAATTTAGTGCATCAGAGAGAATTTTCCCAAAATATTGTCTGCACATTTTCTACATTTCGAACAAGACACCCACCCCCTACTAATGTGTTACATTTTCCCAGATTAAGCCCAATATTCTCACAAATAAAGCTTCCTGATGTTGTATTTATGTTAAGAGTCTGATGTACAACATCATCTTTAAGGTTTGAAACACAAATGATGGTATATATTAGCTGATATATTGATATATTTTTAAAAAATTCAAAAAATTGCACAAGTTGGAAATGCACATTTTTGGCGCACTCAAGAGACCCACCCACCCCCCACATCACGTCTTGCAAATTTTTGGTGGCCCCCCCCTGCCTCAACCAGTTAAAACATTTGAAATATCAATTTCTAATTTCAGTTGTATTCAAAAAAGAAGGTGCAGAAAAAGAATCTGATGAGGTGAATTTCCCAGAAAGATTGAAAAAATTATAATATTGCTGTGATATACCAATGTCAACTGTTTTATTGCAATTGCAAAAGACATGTCAAGTTGTTCCTGGAATTTGTAGCATTACAAAATAGCTTTCTGTGAAAGCAAAAGGAAAGGATTTTACGATTCCAGAGTAGTTTGCAACACTAAACTGTTGAATCCCGCTGTGTTGTATAACGCAAAATCATGGATGTTTTATCTTTGTATAATATTATGGTTCTAAAATTGTTGACTTGTTTAGACATTTTAAACATTGTGTCATGTCATTTCAGCAATATGTTGTCCATATTTTAGTAATGGGCAGTATGGAACCTATGCGCACAAAACAAATAAATATTAAAAGAAAACAAAAGAAAAAAACATTTTGTTGCTGTTGAATTTTATATATTTCTGTTAAGGTCAGTTTTCACGCTCTAAATACATTAGCTTTCACATAGACCTGAGAGGTTTTGAGTTTTTCGCTTCAGTTTCAGGGAAAAATCTAGGTTTCAGTTCAATTTTTCTTCTTTGTGTAAAGAACACAATAAATAACACTTCAGGCTCATTAATATAGAAAAATCCTCAATACAGAGGAGCGGACTTAATTGGATATCTCTTAACTGAATAACCCGGTTAATTGAATGTAATTTCCCACCACAAAACCATTTATTATACCTCCAGTACAAATTTGACCTGTTAATTGAATATAGGTTATAGAGTAAACTCCTGTTAATTGAATAAAAAATCTTGTAACCTGTCAAGAAATTATCCTAACTCTCACCAATTTTCCTTTGTTTATAGACCTATTTGGCCTCAGTACATCAAAAACAGGCATTTAATCTATTATATCTTGTTTGACAGAGATCATGGAGATATAATACGATAAATGCTAAGTTTATCTCTAGAATACAGGAAAGTGACACAATCCCTGTTAATTGAATATTCGGGGAGCGCGGTGACTTAGTGGTAGACTGTTGGACTTCTATCCTAGAAGTCCCGAGTTCGATCCCTGTCTGGGACGACCCACGTTGTGTCCTTGGGCAAGGCACTTTATCCCGTTTGCCTACATGGGAGCATGATGACGCCATGTACTAAGGCGTACTGCAAGTCAATGGTGCACATGTCTTCAACTGCTGTAACCCTGCTTGAGCGAAGCTTGAACAGAGTTAGAATGTTGAGGAGCTGACAGTTGCTTGTCGATGCTCTGGAGTTCTCTCTGGGTACTCTGGCTTCCTCCACCCATAAAACTGTCACGGTCACGATTAGCCATTGTGCATAAGTATGTGACCTTAAACACCAATAAATAAATAAATTGAATACTCCTGTTAATTGAATAATTATCATTGGCAAAGTGGCTATTCAGTTAACAGGTTTCCCCATGGGGACCCCAGGAAGTGAAGCAATGCCTGTTCCCTGCGGTAAACAGGCTCTGTTTTACTGGTAAAATAGG
This sequence comes from Pictodentalium vernedei, assembly GCA_031216915.1. Taxonomy (NCBI): domain Eukaryota; kingdom Metazoa; phylum Mollusca; class Scaphopoda; order Dentaliida; family Dentaliidae; genus Pictodentalium; species Pictodentalium vernedei. Next base: position 450,309,880 of record CM062292.1, read on the forward strand.
ACCCAGTCACCAATGCTTGGGAGGTACAAACCCTCTCTAAAATGGGCAACATGGCTTCTTAATGCTCTCCCCTGGTCTTGAGTTTATACTCAGGTTGTGTCATGATTAGCCAAAAATATGTGACCTTAAACACCAATAAATAAATAAATATTAACAGAGTTCCACTGTAGTTTGTACAACACCTCTCACCACAAAAAAGCCTTGTCTGTAAGTATCTCCATCAGATTCAGCCTAACATCCCTTTCATCGTTCTTATTTGTTGTAGGGGATCAGTTACAAAGTCTATTAGAGTCCGAAAAAACATAAATTAAATAAATACAGTTCAGGCCTAAAAAAAAAATCTGTTTCTCAGGCCCTCCCACATGGTCCTTTCCGCTGCCGCATGCTCTCTTTTTATAACCAATTTAAACCTAAAAAAAATTTAAATTAAATGGTTTATGTCTGATATTTTACCCAAGTTAAAAAAATTGATGAATTTATCCCTTGAGTGTAAGAAGGCTTTGCAATACTTTAGCATTGCAAAGCCTTCTTGCACTCAAGGGATGAAATACACCATCACCCATGCTATTCTGTAGATTATGAGGCCTAAAACTTGAACCAAGAACATGAACTTTTGATGGCTAAAAAGTAATTACAGAAATAAAAAATAAAATAAAAAAACGCTCGCCCGAATGCAATTTCACAAATAGTGGCCTGTGAAACAGAAGATCTACTTTGTGTGGCCTCATCTAATCTATGTTGTGTTCTTGCTGTCACTTTTCTTCAATGCTGGAAATAAGCAGCCTGTCATATGCAGAATGAGGTCCTCAGAGGGTGAATTTGGTGATGCTACCCTGCACAGCAGGGTAGCATTACTAAATTTGCCCTCTGTTAACCTCAATCTGAATCAGGGTATCAGGCCTAAACAGAACAAGGTACCCAGAGGATAAATTGGAGGATTCTAGCCCACTGTATGGGATAGGACCAGTAAATTCACCCTCTGAGGACTTCATTCTGCAAATGACAATTAGCTTATTTCCAGGCTTGCTTTTCTTCCTTCACTGACTCATCCGGTGGACGAATCATTAAAAAAGAAAATGTGACAATGAGAATACGATATATTCACCTCTTTGCTGGATAGACGAAGGACGAGAGTCCTTAAGGGTCACTATTCCAGTTCTCTCCCAGTAAAATAGTTTGATCAAATTATGCACAAACTAGTAAAACCGTTTGGCCATTTTTTGGCGAAAGAAAAATAGCAGTGAATCTCACACATATCGTCACATATTCAGTTACTGATCCTTTAATATCTTAGGTTCCAGGAAAGTGGAAAACAGTATTTCTTTTAACTCCCGGCACACCGATGTCAAAACATTGACTTTTACATTTAGAATTATCCCCCTTTGCTTTGCGTAGATCTCAACAATAAATATTTGCATGACAGAGCTCTGTTAACACTGTGTAAAGGAAAATAACCGTGGACTGAAATACAGGATACATTGACATCAGAGGGCGGGGAGTTAAGTTCATTACTTGGTAATGCATTCCACATTTTAATTAAACATCTTGGACACCATCATGTATATTTGTATTCCATCCATGCGGGACTTCGGGCAAATCAAAAGGTTTGCCCCCCCCCCCCCCCCTCCCCCTATATCAGAAAAGCCCTGTACTCCCATAATCTCTACTGTCACATAAAATAATAGGGGGAAGAGTTCACCCATTTTATCTTGATAATCTTGCAATAACCAATTGCTCCTATCCATCAATTGTTATAGGAACCATTTGTCTATCATGTCTTTTTGTGAACAGATTTTTTTTATGAAATCTGAAAGTGTCTGAAGCATTATACATTGTGATGGTCTTCAGAAGTGTTTCGTTGATTACTTTGGCTTATTTCTTGAGAACATGGGGGTATCCCAACTCTCCCTCCACCAATTTTCTCGCCAGTTTCTCGGAGACAAATTTGAATGTTTAATTGGCAGAGTGCTACATTATTTATAGGAGACAGAATTGGTGTATCAATACTTGGTGTGAAACATTACACTTTGTTAGAGAGAGCCAGTAGTTTGACAAAATAAATCCATATTTATAAAATACCATTTGTTTTATGTTGAATTCAGAGTACATGATAAGAAATCAAGAACATTATCAAGGACCCTCCCTTTTTGACCCTTTACCTAACAGGAAAGGCAGACGACACTTGCAAACAAAATTCTTGAATACCTAAATTTTTTCAGTTTTTTTGCATCCAAAACTTAGCTTATGACCCGTCATGAGCTCATTCCAATGAGGGGGCATAAGCTATGTTTTTGAGACAGAAAATGAAAAAAATAATTAAAATTGAATGGTGATTTTCGTGAATAGCACTGGCCGGTTTTGGTCGTTACGTTTGGTAAACGGTTAATGAAGTATCAGTCCACATTGGAGAATTTGGAAGTGAAACAGTACTTGTGTTATTGTTTCATTAAAAGACGGAATGTCAGTATGCATATTTTAGCTAAGAAAATTTTTTTGCGCCAGTCCTTGTGGATAATCATGAAGTGTGCCATGCAAAAAAAAAACAAAAGTCTGAACCACCATTACCTGAGACAATGGATTGTTACTTTTTGGTGTAGTATGTTATTGACATACAATGCCATTATGCCTGACTTCACATTTTCTGCTTCTTTTAAATTTCCCACTATCACAAACTTGAAAATATAAACTTTGAAAATAAAACAGTGATTTTGGTGGCCAACATACTTCAAATTTTACACTGATCATGTACAGAAATTATTTCTCTCACAGCACCTCAACCTCCCCGTGGGAATCCCAGGAAGTGAAGTAGTACTTGTTTACTGTAGTGAACAAGCTCAGTTTTACCGGTAAAATAGGAACCAATAACCAATGCTTGGGGTGGATGTCCTTTCAAATGGGCAACATGGATGAAAACGATTGGCTAGACTTTACTTTATTTCCATGTTGCAATCACGATTAGTCACTGTGCAGAAATATGTGACCTTAATTAAACACCAATAAATAAATATATTATTTCTGTCACAGCAGCTCAGCCTGCGTTGTTTCTTCCATCATCATGCTATTCATAAATGGATGGAGTCTGGGCAACCCCATAATGGTTCTGTCACATCAATGTTATTGTTAGGCAGATCTTGGTTCACGAAAAAGTTGGAAAGAGAATTGAAGCATTGAAGGGCCTGTCTGCCTCCCAAGTGGAAACCCTGTTTCTATGGTAATAATCATTCTGCTTCACTGATATAATAAGACCCAGTAACCAATACTTGTGGTGATAGTCCCCTTAACTAGTACAGTGCTGGGCTTTAATATGAAGAGCAGGTACCCCAGCCTAGGTGTCATATTCTGTGGATGTGCTTCATATTATCTTAGAAGTGAAATTACTTAATCTGTATGGGTTTGCATTGTTACAATTTATGGGAGAGTGTTTTGACACTCTCCCATAATGTAACAAGGCAAAAACACAAACAAATTTAAATGACCAAAAATAACACAGCACTCTACCAGTTAAGTGGACAGCAAATTAGAATGATTGACTATCCTTGACTTTATGTTCTGTGGTTATAATATTTAGAGGTTATTACTTGGTTAGTCTCATATTTTGTGAGATATCTGCCTGAGGAAACTACACTTCAGCCTGAGACCGAAGGCTGATATTAGGTTACCTTGGGGTGATATCTCGGCTGATATGATAGTAACCAAGTAATAACCTCTTCATTTATTGAAACAAAACAAATAAGTTCAAATTGTTCTCAGATTTGTTATGCCCCTGACTTGAAAAGTCGAAGGAGTATCTAGTGGAGACCTCCGTCTGTCCATTTGTCTTATCAACATTTTCCCTTGTATCTCAGCCACTGCTACTCTGACTTGAATGATATTTGGTGTTGTGATAGAGCATCGTGGAGGAACCATATCTGTGTAGTATGAGTTTCTTCCACACGTTTTTCCAGAGTTATTGCCCTTTTTCACTCTCGTCTTACAAAATTTTCGGCGGGTTGGGGGCATTGGCCCACGCTTTGTGAAATGCAGGTGTCATGCAAGATTTTATTGCCAGAGTCATTGCCCTTTATGGACTTAGAATTTGTCCGCCTTGAAATTAATTCATGAATAACTTGTAGAGTACTCAATGGAATGACTTCATATCTGGTGTGTAAGTCTATCCTATTGATGTCTACCCACAGTACAAGGCAGATGTTATTCAGTGCATTATTGTAGGAGTTATTGCATTTTATGAACTTTAATTTTGTCCTCCCCCAAAATTCAGTCATGAATAATTTGTTTAATTAAGGGTATCCTCATGGTGTAAGCAATTCCTCCCACAATTTCTAATGTTGAGAGTTGAAACTTTAGGATATGGTTACACATGTGTTGCAGATGCGCACCATATACAAAGCTTGCAGAAAAATATTTTTTTCACAGAATTAGAAGTGGGGTACCTTTTGTGTCACCCTATGGTGACACTTAACTCCCTGCATGCTGCTGGCGGTTATTCCTGCCCAGGACACAACATCTCTTGCCACTGAAATAAGTATGATCTGGGGGCAAGTAATGAAATTTTTCTCCTGTAAATTGAATGGACTTTTTGACCAATGATTTCTTCAAATAAATTTTGATGAATTTTTCATCATATCTAGTCATGGCTGCTTCATAGCAGCCATGACTAGATTTGATGAAAAATATCTTGAAAATACTTGGCAGGTTAAGAGTTAATAGTTCTTATGATATATGTCCCAATAGTCTGTAATCTGTCACAGGTCTGTCATCCCTCAGCGTCACCCAGTAATAAATGTTTCATTTCTGTAATGCTATCCGTGGTATTGCAGACGGGGGTATATGCCACCCTCGACTTTGCTCTAGTTATAGACTCTGAAGTTTCCTTTTCTTCTAATTCAGCTATCCGAACGTCTCAGCTTTTCCAGTGGGGTCTCAAGCTTATATGAAGTCACCTCGGGCTGATATATCAGCCGATATGAAACTAACCAAGTAATAACCTCTTTATTTATTTATTTATTTATTTATTTATTTACTTATTGGGGTTTAACAGTGCTGGAAATGAACAAAATTGACAGGTGCAGTTTTAAGCTCGATTGAAATGAGAGACGAGAGTAAATTGCACCTGTAAAATGTTAGTATATGAATTTTCCGAGGGAATACCGTCACCAAACACCAGAAACCTTAACCCTTTGAACCCTAGCAGCCGCTTTTCCAGTCAGGAACATGATACGTCATAATGTCATTAAATAGGATGGCTGTTCAGTAAATGTGTGGAGTAGACCAATCAGTATTTTCAACTTGCAGCCCCGAGGCTGCACGTTGAAAATATTGATTGGTTTACCCCAAATAATGAATATGGACTCTTTTAATTGCTGCCATTGAACTGGCATGGAAGATACCTCTAGACTTCAAAGGGTTGAGTTTATAAGGGATTGCTGAATTATAACAGTAACTTGCCACTGACCACAGTGTGCTGCTTTCTCAAGAACGACACACATTTATATGCCCTCACAGTTTAATAGAGCTCCACAATACTTTTCAACGAGTGTATTTTTTAGCTCCCCTAAAACAGAAAACACGGATGCTGACGGGAGCAATTGCACTCGCACCCGTCTCATCTCCAGGACTGGGTTTAATGACACTTTCGACATCCAGGGTCACCTTGTTTCAGACAAGTTTTACGGTGAAGGAAGCCAGAGTACCCAGAGAGAACCATCAAGCCATGGTGAGCAACTGTCAGACTTCCCAACATACAAACTCTGCTCAAGCAGAGTTAGTATTGGTTGAAAGCAAGTGCACCATCGACATGCAGTACACCTTAGTATACAGTGCCCCTGTGCCCCCACAAGCCTCTAAATAAAAGCTTGGTTCAACACTAGAAAACTGACTAAATTCCTGTGGAGAGAATATTTTTCACTAGCTATTTAGTTATTCTGTTAACAGGATGATATTGGAATGTAAACAGATACAACATATTGATGAGGCACAAAACTGGTGTACAGTTAACAAGTTGGGAAGTTTGATAGTTACTTCCCTTTGTTTGGTGGTTCTAACTGGTACTGCAGCTCCCTTTACCCATTAACCTTTTCTGACATAACACAATCCTGGTCATTAGCAATCCAGGCTTTAAAATTTGTCCCAGTTTGCGAGAATTGATTTTGATTCTCGTGAACATCTGCAAATATCAGTTTTTACATAATTTTTATTTTGAGAATCCTGTTATACCCTTGAGAGTGCAATCAGTACATATTCTGTAATGCAAAACAAACCTCATGTTTGCCCCCCCCCCCTCCCCACAAAAGTAAAATGGGGGGGGGGGTCTAATTAAAATATCTGATGGCCATCTGTCCATCCATCCGTCCATCCATGCATCCATCCCACTTTGGTTTTCCAATGATAACTTTAGTTATAGTTGACCAAATCAAAATGAAATTTGGTTTGTAGGTGTATCAACATAAAATACAGGTCAAGTTTGAAACGGGTTGCTGTCTGAAAATGTTTGCCAGAGTTATGCCCCTTTTTTGATTTTGAAAACTCTATTTTTTTTAGTTTCCAACCAATAACTTAAGCTATAATGGACAGAATCAAATAAAATTTGTTGTGTAGGTGTATCAACATAAAATATATACAGATTAAGTTCAAATGGGGATTTTGTCTTACATTTTTTGCTTTTATCATATATCAAGTAGAGTTTAACCCTTGAGGGCATAGTTTCAATTTTGGTGATTTTTTGTTTGTCTTATATATACAATACATGTAGAATACATGATCAAATGTACAGACTTTGGGTTGTCTTGCTGGTGTAAGTTACAGTAATTTGGCAGTGAAGTCTTGGGAGCCTGTATAGGAAGCCAAGACTTCACTAAACATCACCCAAAGTCCAAGTATTACTTTCTTAAGAAAGAGCAAAAAATAAATAGAATTGTTTGGTGCTTTAACCCTTTACCTAACGTAGAAAGCAGACGACACTTGCAAAAAAAATTCTTGAACAACTAAATTTTTTCATTTTTTGTCTCAAAAACATAGGTTATGACCCCTCATTGGAACGAGCTCAACGAGCTCGTTCCAATGAGGGGTCATAACTTATGTTTTTGAGACAAAAAATGAAAAAATAATGAAAATTAATTGGCGATTTTTTAGAATAGCGCTGGCCGGTTTTGACCATTACGTTGGGTAAAGGGTTAAAGACACTTTCAGAATCTATGACAAGAATCAAAGTTGATTCACTTTGTTTTCCTTACGAGAATCATTCCAGAGTCTTTACTTTGTTTTTCGCTTGAATTTTATGCAGGGTAATCTCTTAAAGCTCCCAGTGAACAACATTGGTGTTGTGTTTAGTCAACTCCTTCGCCACCGATGGCTAATCTTGCAAACAGGTAATATCCATGATAATTCTGGCTTACAGTAAGGATTCAATCTGTATCACTTTCTTCATCAGGACTTGGATTATACCCCCACCTTCTTTATATGCAAGGGTCTGGATCTGCCAATGAACAGAATTATGACAATGTGATCCCTTAACTGGTAGAGTGCTGGTAGCCCATTTTGGGGCTTTATCCTGAAGTGCAGGTACCACAGCTTAAAGGCTTGATATTCTGTGGATATGCTTCAATTAATTCTTGATGTGATATTATTTAGTCTGGATGGAATTGCCCTGCTATAATTTATGGGAGAGTGCCTGTAGGCACTCTCCCATAAATTGTAGCAAGGCAATAACATGTGAACAAAATTTTAACAAGCCAAAAAACGTAGCACTCTACCAGTTAACTAGTGGCGTGATAATTTTGGGTTTTTTTTGTTGTTTTTTGTTTTTTTTTGAGGGGGGGAGGTGGGGTGAGCTGAAGGCTACCATTCTTCAGTTCACTGGGAGAAAAAGTTACAGTAAATGTACCATGACACACTAGTGTCTCGTTCAGATGAGCATGCTGCAGTGTGGTCACTGTCCTGTCCGTTTTTTTTACTTCAAGCATCTTCCAACCTGAAGGCTAGCCTTTGAGTTGGGAGATCATCAAAGTAGAAGAAACGGACCGAAAGGACCGAAGGTGGGACTCATTGGCCAAATGTTGTTTGGATTTACAAATGATATATTACAAGGAATGCCTTATATTGGCATGTTTGCAAGTGCCCATTTTAACTCCTTGTGTAACCACGCAACATGTCTGTGTAAAAAAGTGGAGGGACACGTGTCCCCTGTGCCCCCTGGTTCTTCCTCCTCTGCACACCTCCTACTGCTTAAGGTACTGAATGTCTGCCCAGATGGTTTTAGTTAGTGGTATGGCCCTATAACCAACACCTGTGGTATAATTTCTCTAAAGCAGGCAACAGAGTCACAACACAAATGATTTACCAAACTGGACTTAATACTTACTCTGTATTGTGACATTGCCATAGATGTTGAGAGACCTTAACCCTTTACCCAACGCAGACGATGTCAAAATTTATAATTTTAAATAGAATTTTTTCAAATTTTTCAAAAAATTTCAACAAAACCATATCATGTGACCCCTCGTTGGAACGAGCTCGTTCCAACGAGGGGTCACATGATATGGTTTTGTTGAAGTATTTTGAAAAATAATATTTATTCAGCCGCTGAATTTAACACTGAATTTGCATATTACGCGAGTTGATGCGGGCGATTCGTTGGGTAAAGGGTTAAACCAGATACTCAGAAACTGCGGGTACAGAGGAAAACCACCACACCCCATCCCGGCAAAAAAAACCAAAGAAAACAAACAAAAACCCAAACCATTCTCCACAAATAGGTGGAAATAGGGGAAAGAAAGAGAGAGAATAGTAGTTTAGTATGTACCCAAATGTCCCTCATTGCCAGATCTTTTGCTGGTGTAGTTAGTGTTAAATTCACGTTTGAACAGGACTTTTTCAAGTGCAACTTTTTCTGGTTTACGCTCCTTCCATCTAGATTCGGCAAGTGGTATACCTACTGCATACATAGAATGCTATAGTTTGTATAGTGATATATGAATGTACACACAGAGCTCTGGGTATATATGGTATGAGTATGTGATGGGATGCAAAACATCGGATGTTTCCACTGGTGTGACATCATTGTATGCATGCGAAAGTATAGAAACATTGACTGCTATTGTTGTTCACTGTACAAACTAACATTAAGTTGTACCTGGCTTCTCATACTGGACAGATATGGTAGTATAGTATGAGCAGTATATACCCCTGTAGATCCCCTGTTAGCCTCTGGTACTACTACTCCACCTAATGCTGACAGGGAAGTACATAATGCTAGGCCAGGTGGTGTTGTGGGGTAGGTGGGAGTAATGCATGGTTGTCTAGTTCAATTGTATAGGATGTACAGTTTGTAACCCTGCTGCGTCAATATGGCCCTTAGTACTACTGATCCATATGTGGTGTTATACTGCCCTACAGGTAATATATGTAGAAGAACTTAGTGGTAGACCAAGTGGTTTATTGGGGTGGAGGGGTGGGGGGTGCAATGCATGGTTGTCTTGTGCGGTGGTATAGGGAGTATGCTCTTTATCCCTGTTGGTTAGCTGTTAGCTCTTAGTACTATTGAACCACTCATGGCGCATGGTGCATACTGTCCTACAATTGGCATAGACAGAACGTAATGGTAGGCCAAGCAGTATTGTGGGGTTAATGCATGATTGTCTAGTGTGGTAGTAAAGGATCTACGGTCTTTACCCGTGTTATTCTGCTGTTAGCCCTTAGTACTATTGACCCACTCATGGTGTTTACTCTCCTACAGTTGGTATAGGTAGTACATGATACTAGGACAAGTGTTATTTCGGGGGTAGTGTAGTGCATGGTTGTCTAGTGCAGTAGTATAGGGCGTGTGGTCTAGCATACTATATATGCAGTACGTATATCGCTTGCTGGATGGAGCGTAAACCGGAAAACATTGCACCAGCAAAAGTCCTATTCCTATGGGAATTTAACACCAGCTGCACCGGCAAAAGTCGTGGTTATAAGGGTCGTTCGTGTACATGCTCTACTACTGAATGGGGAGATTAGGCCAACATTATCTTTACCAAGAATCGTGGAGTCCCTCACGACTCAAATGCAGCCGCCTAGAACGTATATTTCTATTGGGTTCCTGTCACTGCAATCTTATTGGGGATTAGTAGGAAGTGGGTGCGCAGACACTCGAGTCTTCAAGACCGAAGATTCCCCTGTATGGTTGGGCTCTTCTGTGGACCTTGAAATCAAGAAAGGTGCACCTTTTTAGGAAATTTAGAAATTTGAAAAATATGGAGCCCAAAATGTTCACTTCTCCCAACTGGAGAGATGCGTTAGTGTCAGACCTAACTTTGTGTATTATACTACTCAAAGTTTGCTAAGCACCAAATATTTGACACATCATTGTGAAATTTGCTTGTGACATATTTGCGATATTTTTGGTGGATATGATTGAGGAATGTATTGAGATGGTTCCCATTGTTTACATAAGCTCTCTTGACAGGCAGACTTTTCGTGACAGTCATGGAAAGCATCTACCCCTTGATTTTCGTGATGTATTCGCGTACTGTCTACATGTACATGGCATGTGTAGGGTATTCAATCTTCATTTCAACACAAACCCTTGTGATTTAATGATTAAATATGGCAAATGCAAATGTAAGAAGACATTTGTTTGAAGCAGAAATGTGGTGGGCTGTATGGATGGTGGAGCAAGGGTCTGCCCATCGTCAGGTTGGTGAAGCCCTTGGTGTGCCCCATACGTTGATCACCAGAGCCTGGGCAAGGTTTCAGCAGTATGGCAAACCAGTGTAAGACGGCATGGTGACAGCAGAGACAGGGCAACATCTTCAGCTGAAGACCGGTTTTTGATCATTCAGGCCCATAGGAACCGCTTTGCCACAGCAACCCAGCTTCGCAGTGACCTTCAGAATACATCCGGGGTAAATATTTCGACGCAGACTACCCGGGCAAGGTTGCACGAAGGTGGTCTCCAATCGAGAAGACTATGTATTCGCATTCAGCTGTCCCAGAACCACCGCCAGGCACGATATGAATGGGCCATGGACCACGTTGGATGGACCAGAGAAGATTGGCGACCTGTCTTTTTTACAGGTGAGTCAAGGTACTGCATACACCACACAGACAGGCAGTCTAGGATATGGAGAAGACCGGAAGAGTGATTCCATGCAGCCAGCATTGCTGAGCATGACCGCTATGGTGGTGGGCCAATCATGGTGTGGGGTGACATCAGCAGGGATGGACGTACAGAGCTCTGTGTCCTTGAAAGTGGTACATTGACTGCAGAGCGGTATATTGATGAGATCCTGGATGTCCACGTCAGATTGTATGCATGTGCAGTTGGTGATAGATTCATTCTGATGGACGATAATGCCCGTCGTCATGTTGCCCGTGCTGTCGGGGAGTACCGACAGAGGGAGAGGATTGAGCGTATGGACTGGCCAGCAAGATCCACTGACATCAATCCAATCGAACAGGTCTGGAATGAGTTGCAGCTTGCAATTTCAGCCCGCCCATTGCAGCCAAGAAGAGCCCAGGAGTTTAGTGCCATGTTGGTCCAAGAATGGAACAACATCCCACAAAGGGCCACAGAGAATCTGATTGGGAGCATGAGAAGGCGTTGTCAAGCTGTAATTAACAGTAATGGGTCTCATACTCGATATTGAACCCATACCAGTTCGCTCCGTCAAATTTTTGGCAAATTAGAAAAATTTCCTCTTTTACCAATAATATCCATTTTCCATGGTTCTCGTATTCAAAAGCTAAAAAAGTGTCAAACACATATAAAATCTTAATTTCTGTACTTGAATCATGAAAGATATAACTAAATAAAAAATATATACACTTTTCATTACAATATTTCAACTAAAACGTAAACAAACATTGAGTAGTATATATTCCTACCATGCCAATAAGGCACACGCCCCCCCCCCCCCTCCCTCCTCCCATGTTCGAAATGCTTCCTACACTCCTGACTTAAACACCCAATACAAACAAACTATTGGATGTCCAAGCTGTTCATCTGTATCAATTGGCAGTTGGGGGGGGGGGGAGGTTGGGGACGGTGGCGTCGCGGTAACCGGTTCTCGTCAGATCACCGAAGTTACACAACGTCGAGCGCGGTTAGTAGTTGGATGGGTGACCATTTCAGCGACTGATTCGCTCTCCCGCGTTGTGTCCTTGGGCAAGGCACTTACCCCCGACTGCCTACATGGGGACACAATGACGCTGTCTACAAAGGCGTACTGCATGTCGATGGTGCGCATGTCTTCAACCAATCCAACCCTGCCTGTGCCGCGGTGCAGAGTTCAGAGTTATATGATGTTGGAGAGCTGACAGCTGCTCGTCGTTTCTCGGTGGTTCTCTCCGGGTACTCCGGCTTCCTCCACCCGTAAAACTGTCACCGACATGATGTGACCCTAGGTGTTAAAGTGTCGTTAAACCGAAATAAATTGGCAGTTGGGTGACTATTTTACAGTTTGGGTTATTTTTGCATTACGGAGTTAACCGTCGAACAGTGGCGAGTAATTGTCCGATACTCCTATTTGATAACCCGATACAAGCAGGGTTCGCATTGGTAATAGACAAGTGCACCACTGACGCGCTGTGTGCCTAGGATGCAGTGCCACTGTGCTCCCAGGTTGCCAATCGAGATTAAGCGTGTTGCCCATTGATAACGCAGACGTCGTGGGTCAGCCTATCGGGATCGATCTGAATTCCAAAGGGCCACCACTCTCTCAAAATTCTGCAGTTCGACTCTGAATCCCCCGTGCGAACCCCGGAAAGTGAAGAGCAGTGTTTTTTTACTGTGGTAAGCAAGCTCTGTTTTACTGGTAAAATAGAACCCGGTCACCAATTCCTGGGGTGGAGGTCCTCCAAAATGGACAACATGGGTATAAACGATTGATTGGACTTGATCTTATATCCATCTTGCGGTCACGACTAGCAACTCTGCAGAAGTATCTTACCTAAAACACCAATGAATATATATATACTAGCTAAGGTGTCCGCTCTGTGGGCTCGTGTTATTAGTTTTCATCTCCATAAACGCATACATAGATAAGTGTTTTTTTTTATATACATAGAGCCCCAATATGGCCTCTATTATAGGCCTTAACGTGCCACAAAGATAGGTGGGAATATTTTTCTGCCATCTGTTAAATGTCGGGTAGATGGTCTTCAAGCGCGTACAGGTACCACACGTAGAATTCACGTTACCCAAAATCACCTCACTGTGCTCAAATTTCGCTAATACATGTATCACCAATAAAGGGTACATCGCGGCATTGATCTCCAATAAAGGGTACATCGCGGCATTGATCTGCACGGTTGAAAGGTTAATAGTTGAAGGTTTAACCCTTTACCTAACCTGAAAAGCAGACGACACTTGCAAACAAAATTCTTGAATAACTAATTTTTTTCATTTTTGTCTCAAGAACAAAGGCTATGACCCCTCATTGGAACGAGCTCGTTCCAATGAGGGGTCATAACCTATGGTTTTGAGACAAAAAATGAAAAAATAATGCAAATTAATTGGCGCTTTTTGAGAATTGCGCTGGGCGGTTTTTGGCCCTTACGTTGGGTAAAGGGTTAGTGCGACGCGATGTTGCGCGTGAAATTCAACCCACAAAAGTTACTCCTGATAAAAAATTATCTCATCATCTGCCAACATGCCAATATCTCTAAAACTGTAGGAGTGCATCCCTGCGTGGTTGTGACTGAATTGTTAAATGGCGTTGGACGCGTCGGAACCGATCTGAGGTAAATTACCTGGTCCAATTACCGTAGGTGCTAAATTTGAATGTGAAGAAATAGCCACAAATCCTTGCGTTGCTCTGGACGAAGTATTAATGGTTGAACGCGTCGTCACGTGTAAAATCCACCTTACCCATGTTATTCCTTATAAAGAAGTGACAAAAAGAAGGTTGAATGGTTAACGGTACGTTGGGAACGATAGAGACCCATCCAAAGACAATTCCTTGTCAAAACATCCCCATATTTGAGTTCGATATCTTTGAAAATATAGGAAATCATCCCATTGTTGCTGTGGTGTAAACTTAACGTGAAGTCTGTCGCCATCAGGGCCCACCCGAGATCGATTTCTTTTTTTGCCAAATTACCCGTATGTGCCAAATTTAAATGTGGGCGGGAGACCATTGGTTCTATATCTTTGAAAATGTAGGAGTGTATCCCCTCGTGGTTGAAGGGTTAACACAAGTTACACAAAACTTTCCCCCAAGCCCTTTCATTTGTTATTATCTGTGTGCAGTCATTCATGGTGAAGCTGAGGAATGTGAAAGTGGGTTACCCCTTTTTCTGTGAATTTTCAATCGCTCACAGAAAGAAGTACTGATCATAAAACGATTTATTCATGCGCAGAAAAGCGGTTTTAGTAAGCAGTATGGCCCCCTCTGGCATTCAACATTTTTTAACAGCGTTTCCTCAATCTTGGACCAATTTCAGAATGCCTGTTGTGGCAGATTGTCCCAACAATGCGTCTCCTGAGTTCCAATGTGTTCTATGTGCCAGTAGGCACATAGAACACTTTGGAACTCAAGAGACGAATGGTGCGCCCTGGTTCTCGGGGGTATTAAGCTGCTGGAGGGCCTCTCCTGTGGTATAGAGAATGTCCCGTGCATGTTCCATATAGCTGAGGTCGAGTGTTCATGCTTGCCAGTACATCTACTCAATTCCTCCCCCCCCCCCCACCCCCCCCCCCCTTTACTTTATGGGTTACCAATCTGGTTCGATGATGTCTGACATTATCAACCATCAGGATGACGTCTGTGCTTGCTACCCTTACGTACGGATGCCCAAAAGGTTCCAGAATCTCATTTCTGTACCATTATCCATTCAGATTCATCCTGCATAAGACAAGGGTCTGTGTGGTCATCCAAACTAATACCTCACCACTCCATTACCGAGCCACAACCATACTGGTCATGCTCTGTCATATTGACATCAACTAACGTCTTTTTGGCTCTTCTCCGTGTTCTGGAGCATCTATCCAGAAAGACAAAACGTAATCTTGTCTCATGATTGTGTAAACAGGTGTTGGACTATTTGGTCTATGTCCAGTTAGACAGCTCTGCACCACTCAGCCCTGCATTGTCTGTGTCCTCCTCACAGAGGAACACGAACTGCATGGGGTTTCCTTGCACGTAGTCCAGAACTGTGAAGTCGGTCCTGATTGTTTGTATGGGCACAATATCTCCAGTGCATTATGTTCACAGCTTTGCAGCGCTGTCACATTAGTGGGGTAGTACATGCATGCTGTGGTAACAATGTAAATGTCTTTATGAGATGATGTAGTCCTTTGATGACCTGCTCCGTGGTTTCTCACAAATCTACCTGGAGGCATGAACTTTGATATACCTGACTCCCGCATCCCTATACCTCTTGAGGTTTTTAGGGGCTCAAATGGCATCTGGAGTGGAGTACATAACACACACTGACTTTCATGTGTAGACTGTCGAAGGAATGTTTAAAATTCTGATGATAAAGGAGGAGGACTTTAACCCTTTACCTAACATGAAAAGCAGACGACACTTGGAAAAAATAACTATTATTTTAATTTTTTGTCTCAAAAACCTAGGTTATGACCCCTCATTGGAACGAGCTCGACGAGCTCGTTCCAGTGAGGGGTCATAACCTATGTTTTAGAGACAAAAAATTCAAAAATAATGAAAATTAATTGGCGATTTTTGAGAATAGCGCTGGCCGGTGTTGGCCGTTACGTTAGGTAAAGGGTTAACAGTAATCTGAAAATGAGCCAGATGAGATTGACATCCTCAGAAAGGGGGATGGTCCACCTTTACATCCGGAGACTGACCATAGATGGCTGCACACACACAGCAGCAAATTAAAGGCTCGGAGTGGGGAGGGGGTGTAATTGTACTATGGGGAGTGATTAGAATCATACATTCACCTTTTATGTCCAAATAGTCCAAATGTGTTGATGAGTCGGGGAGTTCCTTAGCAAATTGTGAGTAATAATTTAAAGAGAAATGGCCACAATAGGCGATCGCAGATTTGTGTGAATTCATTTAGGATTGATACAAACTTGTAATTATTTTTGTTTATCACCTTGAAGAAGAATGGACGTATCCAGATGGAGGTCACCAGCAACATGTGTCCCACCCCTTGTTAGAAGTTCCTAATATCAAGCATCTTTTTTGTAAAACACAGACGAAGTGACAAAGATACAAGCCTACGCCACGAATGAACGGTTTTTGTTTGTGGAAATGTATTTTAAGCTTTCATGCGCAGGGGCGTTGGCAAGATCACCGATTAGGGAGTGCAGCTCTGATATGTCCAAACTGTGATGACTCAAGTCCAGACTGATAAAATGTTCCTGTCAGGAATGCCCCCCCCACACACACACACACACCCTAGACACCACCCACTCCTGTCCGGGGACACACACACCTTGTCGGGGAAATCCCTAGCGCTAGCACTGATTCCTACTACGTCATCAAGATATGTCAGCGTCGAAAGCAAGCCTACTGATGTGTTTGGACTGTAAGAGAGCTGGCAATACAGTTCAAAAAATAGTTTATGGAAATTATTTTGTCTGTCTGTCCGTCCGTCCGTCCGTCCGTCCGTCCGTCTGTACAAACGTTCTACATTGTAATTTCAAGGTCATTGGTCGGATGCTGATAGACCCGCATGGGGGAACGGATATGCACACGAAATGGGTTCCGTCCTATAATTCTTCCCAGAGTTATAGCATTTTTTCAGTGTTTGGTCTTAGAAATCTTTTCTTGTTTTCACTCTTTTGGACTTAGAATTTTTTCTGTCCCATAATACCTTTAAGGCTAATTCGAACATGCCTACAGGTCGGGGGCAGTGGCCCACATTTTACGGAGCCCTTTTTTAATTAGCGCGTACCATATTCGAAACTGGTCTTGGTGGGGCCCCAACAAACCTTCATTTGTATGACTGACTGTGCATGACATAGAACGACGACTAGTATCAAATCTAGTCTGGTAAGAAAATACATGATTACGAGCGAGGCTGAATCTGTATCTAAAACTCAAATCTATACGAAAATATTCTGACTGGAAAAAAGTTTTTGAGGATAACACCCCCTACATCACCCCCCCCCCCCCTAGTTACACCCATGTTTGGGGACTAAACAGCTGAAGGCATACGGGGATCAATTCACACTATAGTAAAGTCGTTACAGGATAAGTTAAGAAATTAACCCTTTACCCAACGAATCGCATGCATCTGCCCGCGTAATATGCAAATTCAGCAGTTGAAAAAATATTATTTTTTTTTAAATTTCAACAAACCATATCATGTGACACCTCGTTGGAACGAGCTCGGCGAGCTCGTTCCAACGAGGGGTCACACGATATGGTTTTGTTGAAATTTTTTGCAAAAATTTGAAAAAATTAAATTTAAAATAATAAATTTTGATATCGTCTGCGTTGGGTAAAGGGTTGTTACAACCAGTAGTGTATAAATTTACCAGGAATGTCGAAATCGACCAGTAATGTCGAAAAAATTAACCAGTAATGTCGAAATCAACCAGTAATGTCGAAAGAATCGACCAGTAATGTAAAAATCCGTAATGTCGAAAAATTAACCAGTAGTGTCAAAAAGTGACGACCAAAATGAGGAGCACTAACACTTGCCGACGGGGAAGGGGGGTATAGCCACCACCCCCCGATGACACCCCTGGTCGTGTGCTTTAATGACTGACTATTATAATGTCAGTCACTACTCGATATTTGCTACATGTCTATCATCTAGTTCTACCAATTTGCTACCTGTCATTTTACCTACATCCATCAATCAGTCAGTCTGCGTCACCCGCATGTACCCGCATGTACGTGGGGAGCACTATTAGCTCAATCGAGAAATTGCCTCGCAATTCAATTTGATGAATATCCGGGTTCTATACCTGACGAGGTCAGTTAAGTTGTGTCCTTGGGAATGACACTTTATCCCAGGTGCACGTTGACTTCGTGTGCCAAGCCACATGCTGAAATGACACGTGTATAGTGCTCGTGCTTTAAACTAAGTGTCGTAAACGAAATCAATCAATCAATCAACCAACCAATCAATCTTTGTTTGTAGGTCTGCCTGCCTTTCCGTCATTCAGTTGTTTATCCACGTCTAGGGGTTATTTTTCACACGCCACATTGCTATCTGTCTGTCTGGATTTCTGTCCGTCTGCCTAGATGCTGCTAACCTGCCTGCCTCCACACTTGTAAGCCTACATGTGTGACTGTATGTCTATCTGTGCGAGCGCTAAATACTGGACTAAATATTTCAGCGTTGTATCAATTCATTATCTATCCAGAGACAGAGAGGGGGAAGGAGGGAGAGAGAGAGGGAGAGGGAGAGGGGAGAGAGACAGAGAGAGAGAGAGAGAGAGAGAGAGAGTTGGACAAAGACAGAGGGAAAGGGGATAGGGAGAGAGCGATAGAGAGAGAAAGAAGGGGAGAGAGAGAAGGAGAGATAGAGGTAGGGGGCAAAGGCAGAGGGAGGGAGGGAGGGACAGACAGACAGACAGACAGACAGACAGACAGACAGACAGACAGACAGACAGACAGACAGACAGACAGACAGACAGACAGACAGACAGACAGACAGACAGACAGACAGACAGACAGACAGACAGACATGGCAAAGGCAGAGTGAGAGAGAGAGAGAGGGATGGGGAAAGAGAGCTGGGCAAAGACAGACGGAGAGGGGGGATAGAGAGAGAGAATGATGGAGAGAGAGAGAGAGAGAGAGAGAGAGAGAGAGAGAGAGAGAGAGAGGTGGGGGAGACAGAGGGACGTAGGATAGAAAGAGAGGGGAGATAGATAGAGAGAAAGAGGAGAGAGAGAAAGAGAAAGAGAGAGAGAGCAAATAGGATGGGATATGTTGTGCATATGAAAGAGGGAAATAATTGTTAAACATAAAATTCCATATTTACTGGGGTAAATGTGTTTAAACTTGCACGAAAATGGTTAAAAGTCGATAAATATAGGCAAAAGTGCAATTTGAGCAACCCGAAAAAATATTGAAATTTTTGCGAAAAATCGTCATTTTGGTCGTCACTTTTTGACACTACTGGTTAATTTTTCGACATTACGGATTTTTATATTACTGGTCGATTTTTTCGACATTACTGGTTGATTTCGACATTACTGGTTAATTTTTTCGACATTACCCTGTCGATTTCGACATTACTGGTAAATTTATACACTACTGGTTGTAACAAGGGTTAAATGGTTTGTACAACACGAAAAAAAACAATGGTTGCTGAAATAATGTTGCTTGTGTATTTTTGATCATTGATCAGTCTAACAGTACTACCATCTATGAAAATCTTGTAGATATACAACTATACATCGCTGTAAAGAAGTCTAATTAAACTGGGCAATATGACAGAGGCGGCGGACACAGGGGACACGTGCCCCTCCATTCTTTTCCACAGACATGTTGCGTGGTTACACAATGAGTTAAAATGGACACATGCCTACGTGCCAATATACAGACATTCCTGTAATATATTATTTTCAAATCCATACAACATTTGGCCAATGGATCCCATCTTCTGTCGCTTCGGACCGTTACTTCTACTTTGACCATCTTCCAACCCGATGATTGAAGTATACTTCAAATCCCACTGTGCCGAAGAATGGTAGCCCTGAAAATTTGTGTCCCTCCACTTTCAAGGTCTTTGTCGATACATTTTTCACCATGATACTACCAGCCGAATGTTAGAATGTGTGTGTGGGGGGGGGGGGGAGGGGGGGGGGGGGCTCGCGATTCAAAGGCAGTGACCTGAAACTTGTATTTCTCATTTGGGTTCTCATCATTACAATTTGGCAAGACTCCTTACTCTTAAGATGTGGCCGAATTTTTTCTTCTCTTTGTTTCGTCTACACCATTGAGTCGATATAAGTGCACATTTCTGACCGCATTCTTTACAAATTTTCCAACCGGATCGAAACAATATCTCGGCTCGGTGGGGAACTTCGTTTAATATGGAGCTCAAAACATGTATTTTCTCAATGTGGAGGTGCATAAGTCTCAAACATACCTTTCTGTATTGCATTCCTTCCATGTCACTGTGGCACATGGGCCACCACGGATATAGGATATATATCAGTGTGTGCGTTCCCGCCTATGATCGTAATCCCCCCTCCCCTCCCTCCCAACGTTCCAAATGCTTTCTTCGCCCCTGGAGAAACAGTGTTCTTTTTCTTTTTTATGTGTTCCGACTTGAGTCTCGGTAAAAATTGTTGTTCTCGGTCATGAATGAAATATTACTGAAGTCGGGGATACATTAATCTTTATTCAGACTAGGTGATATATGTAGAGAAACCATGGATTATTTTATTGTCTGTCATATGGAAAGCGGTGGATCAATGTCAGTGGTTGGAACATTGGACTTCAAGCCGAAAGGTCCACGCTTCAACCCTGAACAGTTGTAACTGCGTCGTATCTTTGGGCAAGACACTTAATCCCGAGTGCCCGCGTAACGCTGTGTGGGCCGACTTTGGACTGTATAGCACGTCGACGGTGCACTTGCCTTCGACCGCAGCTTACCTTGCTTGTGTGGAGTTGGTAAGTTGGAGAGTTGACAATTGCTCGCTGCTGCTCGATGGTTCTCTCCGGGTACTCCGGCTTCCTCCACCCATACAACTGTTCGGCACGACGTCACCCTGGCTGTTGAAAGTGTTGTTAAACCCCAATTCCAATAAACAAATTGTTTGCGCCGTTGATGGATTGCGGAAAATTTTGTAAGTCACTCAACAATCTAATAAAATGGCCCATTGTTCATCTTGTAATTAGTCCAGTGTGATAATTAATATCAATGGTTAATTATTGTGTTGTATGTTGATACCAGTCATTATCTTAACAATCAAATATCTTCTTTGGCAATCAACGTGTGACTGGCATTTGGTCGCATATCACATCATTGTGTGTCTTCCCAGCCAAATCGTGGTAATTATCTCCCTTGATTTGAAAATCCATCTCGAGTAGTCTCGAGGACGGATTTCTGTC
Organism: Pictodentalium vernedei; assembly: GCA_031216915.1. Lineage (NCBI taxonomy): Eukaryota > Metazoa > Mollusca > Scaphopoda > Dentaliida > Dentaliidae > Pictodentalium > Pictodentalium vernedei. Next base: position 450,330,856 of record CM062292.1, read on the forward strand.
TGGAGGCAGTTTCACACCTGGTGTGGCGCGAGTGATTCGGGCGATGCGATAAAGTGGCGACACAGTGTGATTCCACAGATTTGAGACATGATGTGAAACAAACAAAACTGTACTGAGATTAATGTGCAAAATGAAGCGTAAAATCACTGATTATAATTTTTATGCAATCCGTTGCATCAGAATTATAAAATGTGAGGGTAGGTTTTATTTACGACATTGAACGCCACTTAGTTTCTTGTTTTTGTTCCATGTGCATAGCCAGGTATCTATATTAGTGTGTGTGAGGGGGGAGGGGGGGGGGGGGGTCACCTGAATCTTTTGAGGGAGGGCGAAGCATATCCAGAAGATCTAAATTTTGAGTTGGACAGAGGTACATAGTGTCTCCCTCGCGTTGGTGTGACAGGAGGAAATTTCAGAACTTTCTCCAACTTGGCCTCCCCCGGATAGGGTTATTAGGACAAATTTTGAGGTTCGAAAGAACGTCCGTTTTCACCAAACGTGATATGTAATCTACAATTTCATTAGTTGACGTCCTATGCAAATCGTAGAATTCAGGATGTTTAGGTGGGGATTGGCACCCCCCCCCCCCCCCCACCACCACCCTCGCCTATACCATTGCTTTGTGCTTTGTTAACTATTATTTCACTGCAAGGCTCGCAATACGCAGAATGTGCAACTAGTAGACGACTTTTGAAAAACAATCGTGAATACTAAACATTTCCATTTTTCTTTCAAATTTATAGCGTATTACCCCTCGTTGGACTGAGCTCGACAAGACCGTTCCAATCGGGGGATATACGCTTTGTTTTGAAAACAAAAATTTGAGAGAGAGAAAAAAGTCAATGGGATTTTTGTGAAAACCGCTGGGATGATATGGCAGTTACGTTAGGAAAATGGTTAAAACACGCCGACACCAATACATGTTTCTTCTCATGTTGCTCCTCTTCAGTGGACTCCTCTCCAGTGCAAATATAATGATATTCTGAGGCGACGAGGAGATGCAGCTTGTATTTCATGTGAACCCCCACATCTCTGGTAGTGCAGCAGAATTTTCTCCAGTTTCTCTCTTGTTTAACTATCAATTTAACCAATTATATTTTGTTTGTCAGAGCTCATTGAGCTCTGTCAAACAGGGTATATTTGGTTAAATATCAAACTGCATTATGGGAAATATTTGCTGCTGAAAACATTGCCACTTAGACATCAGAGTGAAGAAGGTTTTGAGAGGGGAGGGGTGCTATTCACAAAAGTTTACTGGTCTAGTGGTAACTTATTTTGGTCATCAAAATTTGTTCAGATGTCTTTGTCTTGTTACAGTTTTGAGAGAATGACAATTATGCATTCCTGGGGGAACGTGGTGAAACGCCGTTCCCCTGCATCTTTCTGAGGAGGGGACGGCAACTTCAAAACCTGGAATTGCTTGTTCTTGACGAATGTCCATCACTGTGTAGCTAGCAAGACGAAGGGGTGGTCGCTGTGTTCAACACATCGAGTACTCCTTCGTCTTGCTTGCTGTATTATACCCATTTTAGTTATCTGTTCTTAAGCAACGTCGAGCCCGGTTAATCCTCGGATGGGTGACCGTCTTAGCGATCGATTCGGACTCCCGCGGTGTGTCCTTGGGCAAAACACATAACCCCATCTGTCCACATGGGGGCACGATGGCACCGTGTACTAAGGCGTACTGCACGTCGATGGTGTGCATGTCTTCAACAAATCTAACCCTGCGTGTGCTGCAATGCGGAGTTACGATGTTGGGGAGCTGGCAGCTACTCGTCGTTGCTCGGTGGTTCTCTCCGGGTACTCCGGCTTCCTCCACCCCTAAAACTGTCACGTTCATGATTAGCCATTCGTGCATAAGTATGTGACCTTAAACACCAATAAATAACAATAAATAAATAGTTATCTGTTCGCTGTTCGCTTTCCAATATAATACACAGAATGACGTCACGGAAGTGACACCCGCGGTAAATTGCACGCAGTTTTTGATTTGGCTTGAAACTCAATCATGTCTCACCAGAAGGGGCATTTCCACGTTCTTCTCAGTAAAACGGAATGGGAGTGAATAGTCCTGACTATCAGCCTTATCACGGTAATAAAATTCAATGCAAAAAATCATCGAGAATGCTATTCTTAGGTAATAAATTTCAAACATTTTCTTGGGGGCGACACCCGGGCCCCCTACTCTGATACCCACTTTCCGGCTATTCCGAACAACACAAATCGTCGATTATTGCTGATACGACGACCCCTCCCCCTCCCCCACCCCCTTTTCAAACCGAAAGGTCCACGGTTCAACCCTGAATAGTTGTAACTGCGTCGTATCTTTGGGCAAGACACTTAATCCAGAGTGCCCGCGTGACGCTGTGTGGGCCGACATAGGACTACAGCACGTCGACGGTTCACTTGTCTTCGATCGCACCTTACCTTGCTTTGTGGAGTTAGTAAGTTGGAGAGTTGACAATTGCTCGCTGCTATTCGATGGTTCTCTCCGGGTATTCCGGCTTCCTCCACCCGCACGACTGTTCGGCACGACGTCACCCTGGCTGTTGAAAGTGTTGCTAAACCCCAATTCCAATAAACAAATTGTCTGCGCCGTTGATAGATTGTGGAAAATTTTGTTAGTCGCTCAACAATCGAATAAAATGGCCCATTGTTCATATTGTAATTAGTCTAGTGTAATAATTAATAGCAATGGTTAATTATTGTGTTGTATGTTGATACCAGTCATTATCTTGACAAACAAATATCTCCTTTGGCAATCAACGTGTAACTGGATCCAGGCATTTGGTCGCATATCACAAAATTGTGTGGCAGTGTCTTCCCAGCCAAATCGTGGTAATTATCTCCCTTGATTTGAAAATCTATCTCGAGGAGAGATTTCTGTCTGGAGGCAGTTTCACACCTGGTGTGGCGCGAGCGATTCGGGCGGTGCGACAAAGTGGCGACACAGCGTGATTTCACAGATTTGAGACATGATGTGAAACAACCAAACTGTACTGAGATTAATGTGCAAAATGAAGCGTAAAATCACTGATTATAATTTTTTATGCAATTCGTTGCATCAGAATTATATAATGTGAGGGTAGGTTTTATTTAGGACATTGAACGCCACTTAGTTTATTGTTTTTGTTCCATGCGCATAGCCAGGTATCTATATTAGTGTGTGTGTGTGGGGGGGGGGGGGGGGGGGGCTGAATCTTTTGGGGGAAGGCTAAGCATATCCAGAAGATCGAAATTTTGAGTTGGAGAGGGGTACATGGTGTCCCCTCGCGTTGGTGTGACAGGAGGAACTTTCAGAACTTTCTTCAGGGAGACCCAAACTTGGCCTCCCCGGAAGCATTTTTGAAAAATAGGCCCCAGATGGCATTATTAGGACAAATTTTTAGGTCGAAAGAACGTCCGTTTTCACCAAACGTGATATGTAATCTACAATTTCATTAGTTGACGTCCTATGCAAATCGAAGAACTGAGGATGTTTAGGTGGGGATTGGCACCACCCACACCCCTCCCCTCACCACCCTCGGCTATACCATTGCTTTGTGCTTTGTTAACTATTATTTCACTGCAAGGCTCGCAATTCGAAGAATGTGCAAGGGCCTTAACTCTTTTTTTCCAACACAACTAGTAGACGACTCTTGAAAAACAATCGTGAATACTAAACATTTCCTTTCAAATTTGTAGCATATTGCCCCTCATTGGACTGAGCTCGACGAGACCGTTCCAATCAGGGGTTATACGCTTTGTTTTTAAAACAAAAATTTGAGAGAGAGAAAAAAGTCAATGGGATTTTTGTGAAAACCACTGGGATGATATGGCAGTTACGTTAGGTAAATGGTTAAAACATGTCGACACCAATACATGTTTCTCCGCACTTTGCTCCTCTTCAGTGGACTCCTCTCCAGTGCAAACATAATGATATCCCGAGACGAGACGAGATGCCGCTTGTATTTTATTTTAACCCTTACATCTCTGGTAGTGCAGCAGAATTTTTTCCAGTCACTCTGTTTTTCTCTTGTTTAACTATAAATTTAACCAATTATAGCTTGTTTGGCAGAGCTCACTGAGCTCTGTCAAACAGGGTATATTTGGTGAAATATCAAACTGCATTGTGGGAAATATTTGCTGCTGAAAACATTGCCATTTAGACATCAGAGTGAAGAGGGTTCTGAGAGGGGTGCGATTCTCAAATGTTTACTGGTCTAGTGGTAACTTATTTTGGTCATCAAAATTTGTTCACATTTATTTGTCTTGTTACAGTTTTGAGAGAGTGACAATTATGCTTTCCTGTGGGAACGTGGTGGAACGCCGTTCCCCTGCGTCTTTCTGAGAAGGGGACGCCGTCCCCCTACAACTTCAAAACCTGGAATTGTTTGATCTTGACGAATGTCTATCACTGTGCAGCTAGCAAGACGAAGGGGTGCTCGCTGTTTTCAACACAGCGAGCACCCCTTCGTCTTGCTTGCTGTTTTATGCCCATTTTAGCTATCTGTTAGCTATTCGCTTCCCAATATTCTACACAGAGTGACGTCGTGGAAGTGACACCCTCGGTAAATTGCACGCAGTTTTGTTTTGGTCTGCAACTCAATCATGTCTCACCAGAAGGGGCATTTCCACGTTCTTCTCAGTAAAACGGAATGGGAGTGAAAAGTCCTGATTATCAGTCTATAACGGTAATAAAATTCACTGCAAAAAATCATCGAGAATGTTATTCCTAGGTAATAAATTTCAAACATTTCTCGGGGGCGACACCCGGATCCCCTACACTGATATCCACTTTCCGGCTATTCCGAATAATGGAAATCATCGATCATTGATGATACGATGAGCCCCCCCCCCCCCCCCCCCCCCAGCCCTCTTTCAAACCGAAAGATCCACGGTTCAGCCCTGAACAGCTGTAACTGCGTCGTATCTTTGGGCAAGACACTTAATCCAGAGTGCCAGCGTGACGCTGTGTGGACCGACTTAGGACTACAGCACGTCGATGGTGCACTTGCCTTCGACCGTAGCTTTCTTTGGTTGTGTGGAGTTAGTAAGTTGGAGAGTTGACAATTGCTCGCTGCTACTCGATGGTTCTCTCCGAGTACTCCGGCTTCCTCCACCCATACAACTGTTCGGCACGACGTCACCATGGCTGTTGAAAGTGTTGTTAAACCCCAATTCCAATAAACAAATTGTCTGCGCCGTTCGTGGATTGCGGAAAAGTTTGTTATTCACTCAACAATCTAATAAAATGGCCCATTGCTCGTCTTGTAATTAGTCTAGTGTAATAATTAATAGCAATGGTTAATTATTGTGTTGTATGTTGATACCAGTCATTATCTTGACAATCGAATATCTCCTTTGGCAATCTCCTTTGGCAATCAACGTGTAACTGGATCCAGTCATTTGGTCGCATATCACATAATTGTGTGGCAGTGTCTTCCCAGCCAAATCGTGGTAATTATCTCCCTTGATTTGAAAATCCATCTCGAGGAGAGATTTCTGTCTGGAGGCAGTTTCACACTGTCTTGGTGTGGCGCGAGCGATTCGGGCGATGCGATAAAGTGGCGACACAGTGTTATTCCACAGATTTGAGACATGATGTGAAACAACCAAACTGTACTGAGATTAATGTGCAAAATGAAGCGTAAAATCACTGATTATAATTTTCATGCAATCCGTTGCATCAGAATTATATAATGTGATGGTAGGTTTTATTTAGGACATTGAACGCCACTTATTTTCTTGTTTTTGTTCCATGCGCATAGCCAGGTATCTATATTAGTGTGTGTGGGGGGGGGGGGGGGCTGAATCTTTTGGGGGAGGGCGAAGCATATCCAGAAGATCGAAATTTTGAGTTGGAGAGAGGTACATGTTGTCCCCCTCGCGTTGGTGTGACAGGAGAAAATTTCAGAACTTTCTCCAGGGAGCCCCAAACTGGGCCTCCCCCGGAAGCATTTTTGTAAAAATAGGCCCCAGATGGCATTATTAGGACAAATTTTGAGGTTCGAAAGAACGTCCATTTTCACCAAACGCACCCCCCTCCCCCTCTCTCTCTCTCTCTCTCTCTCTCTCTCTCTCTCTCTCTCTCTCTCTCTCGTCTATGCCATTGCTTTGTGCTTTGTTAACTAGTATTTCACTGCAAGGCTCGCAATACGAAGAATGTGCAAGGGCCTTAACTCTTTTTCCAACTCATCTAGTAGACGACTCTTGAAAAACAATCGTGAATACTAAACATTTCCATTTTTCTTTCAAATTTGTTGCGTATTACCCCTCATTGGACTGAGCTCGACGAGATCGTTCCAATCAGGGGTTATACGCTTTGTTTATAAAACAAAAATTTGAGAGAGAGAAAAAAGTCAATGGGATTTTTGTGAAAACCGCAGGGATGATATGGCAGTTACGTTAGGTAAATGGTTAAAACACGTCGACACCAATACATGTTTCTCCACATGTTGCTCCTCGTCAGTGGACTCCTCTCCAGAGCAAGCATAATGATATCCTGAGATGAGAGGAGATGCAGTTCGTATTTCATGTTAACCCCGACATCTCTGGTTGTGCAGCAGAATTTTCTCCAGTTTCTCTCTTGTTTAACTATCAATTTAACCAATTATATCTTGTTTGACAGAGCTCACTGAGCTCTGTCAAACTGGGTATATTTGGTTAAATATCAAACTGCATTATGGGAAATACTTGCTGCTGAAAACATTGCCATTTAGACATCAGAGTGCAGAGGGTTCTGAGAGGGGTGCGAATCTCAAATGTTTACCGGTCTAGTGGTAACTTATTTTGGTCATCAAAATTTGGTCACATGTCTTTGTCTTGTTACAGTTTTGAGAGAATGACAATTATGCTTTCCTGGGGGACGTGGTGGAACGCCGTTCCGCTATATCTTTCTGAGGAGGGGACGCCGTAGCCCTACACCTAGCTTCAAAACCTGAAATTGCTTGATCTTGACGAATGTCGAACACTGTGCAGCTAGCAAGACGAAGGAGTGCTCGCTGTGTTCAACACATCGAGTACTCCTTCGTCTTGCTTGCTGTATTATACCCATTTTAGTTATCTGTTCTTAAGAAAAGTCGAGCCCTTTTAATCATCGGATGGGTGACCGTCTTAGCGATCGATTCGGACTCCCGCGATGTGTCCTTGGGCAAAACACTTAACCCCAATTGTCCACATGGGGGCACGATGACACCGTGTACTAAGGCGTACTGCACGTCGATGGTGTGCATGTCTTCAACAAATCTAACACTGCGTGTGCTGCAGTGCGGAGTTACGATGTTGGGGAGCTGGCTGCTGCTCGTCGTTGCTCGGTGCTTCTCTCCGGGTACTCCGGCTTCCTCTACCCGTAAAACTGTCACGGTTATGATTAGCCATTCGTGCATAAGTATGTGACCTTAAACACCAATAAATAACAATAAATAAATAGTTATCTGTTCGCTATTCGCTTTCCAATATAATACACAGAATGACGTCACGGAAGTAACACCCGCGGTAAATTGTACGCAGTTTTGTTTTGGTTTGCAACTCAATCATGTGTCAGCAGAAGGGGCATTTCCACGTTCTTCTCGGTAAAACAGAATGGGAGTGAATAGTCCTGATTATCAGTCCATCACGGTAATAAAATTCAATGCAAAAAATCATCGAGAATGTTATTCTTAGGTAATAAATTTCAAACATTTCTCGGGGCGACACCCGGGCTCCCTATTCTGATACCCATTTTCCGGCTATTCCGAACAACGCAGATCGTCGATTATTGCTGATACGACGAATCCCCCCCCCCCCCCCCCAGCCCACTTTCAAACCGAAAGGTCCACGGTTGAACCCTGGACAGTTGTAACTGCGTCGTATCTTTGGGCAAGACACTTAATCACGAGTGCCCGCGTGACGCTGTGTGGTCCGACTTAGGACAACAGCACCTCGACGGTGCACTTGCCTTCGACCGCAGCTTACCTTGCTTTGTGGATATGGTGGTAAGTTGGAGAGTTGACAATTGCTCGCTGCTACTCGATGGTTCTCTCCGGGTACTCCGGCTTCCTCCACCCGTATAACTGTTCGGCACGACGTCACCCTGGCTGTTGAAAGTGTTGTTAAACCCCAATTCCAATAAACAAATTGTCTGCGCCGTTGGTGGATTGTGGAAAAGTTTGTTTGTCACTCAACAATCTAATAAAATGGCCCATTGTTTATCTTGTAATTAGTCCAATGTAATAATTAATATCAATGGTTAATTAGTGTGTTGTATGTTGATACCAGTCATTATCTTGACAATCAAATATCTCCTTTGGCAATCAACGTGTAACTGGATCCAGGCATTTGGTCGCATCTCACATAATTGTGTGGCAGTGTCTTCCCAGCCAAATCGTGGTAATTATCTCCCTTGATTTGAAAATCTATCTCGAGGAGAGATTTCTATCTGGAGGCAGTTTCACACCTGGTTTGGCGCGAGCGATTCGGGCGATGCGATAAAGTGGCGACACAGTGTGATTCCACAGATTTGAGACATGATGTGAAACAACCAAACTGTACTGAGATTAATGTGCAAAATGAAGCGTAAAATCACTGATTATAATTTTTATGCAATCCGTTGCATCAGAATTATATAATGTGAGGGTAGGTTTTATTTAGGACATTGAACGCCACTTATTTTCTTGTTTTTGTTCCATGCGCATAGCCAGGTACCTATATTAGTGTGTGTGTGTGTATGGGGGGGGGGGGGGGGGGGGGCTGAATCTTTTGGGGGAGGGCGAAGCATATCCAGAAGATCGAAATTTTGAGTTGGAGAGAGGTACATAGTGTCCCCCTCGCATTGGTGTGACAGGAGGAAATTTCAGAACTTTCTCCAGGGAGACCCAAACTGGGCCTCCCCCGGAAGCATGTTTGTAAAAATAGGCCCCAGATGGCATTATTAGGACAAATTTTGAGGTTCGAAAGAACGTCCGTTTTCACCAAACGTGATATGTAATCTACAATTTCATTAGTTGACGTCCCATGCAAATCGTAGAACCCCCCCCCCCCCCCCCACCTCTCTCTCTCTCTCTCTCTCTCTCTCTCTCTCTCTCTCTCTCTCTCTCTCTCTCTCTCTCTCTCTCGTCTATGCCATTGCTTTGTGCTTTGTTAGCTATTATTTCACAGCAAGGCTCGCAATACGAAGAATGTGCAAGGGCCTTAACTCTTTTTCCAACACATCTAGTAGACGACTCTTGAAAACAATCGTGAATACTAAACATTTCCATTTTTCTTTCAAATTTGTAGCGTATTGCCCCTCATTGGACTGAGCTCGACGAGATCGTTCCAATCAGGGGTTATACGCTTTGTTTTTAAAACAAAAATTTGAGGGAGAGAAAAAAGTCAATGGGATTTTTGTGAAAACCGCTGGGATGATATGGCAGTTAAATTAGGTAAATCATTAAAACACGTCGACACCAATACACGTTTCTCCACATGTTGCTCCTCTTCAGTAGACTCCTCTCCAGTGCAAACATAATGATATCCTGAGACGAGAGGGGATGCAGCTTGTATTTCATTTTAACACCTACATCTCTGGTAGTGCAGCAGAATTTTCTCCAGTTTCTCTCTTGTTTAACTATCAATTTAACCAATTATATCTTGTTTGACAGAGCTCAATGAGCTCTGTCAAACAGAGTATATTTGGTTAAATATCAAACTGCATTATGGGAAATATTTGCTGCTGAAAACATTGCTATTTAGACATCAGAGTGCAGAGGGTTCTGAGAGGGGTGCGAATCTCAAATGTTTACCGGTCTAGTGGTAACTTATTTTAGTCATCAAAATTTGTTCACATGTCTTTGTCTTGTTACAGTTTTGAGAGAATGACAATTATGCTTTCCCGGGGGGACGTGGTGGAACGCCATTCCCCTACGTCTTTCTGAGGAGGGGACGCCGTCCCCCTACAACTTCAACACCTGGAATTGCTTGATCTTGACGAATGTCCATCACTGTGCAGCTAGCAAGACGAAGGGGTGCTCGCTGTGTTCAACACAGCGAGCACCCCTTCGTCTTGCTTGCTGTATTATGCCCATTTGAGCTATCTGTAAGCTATTCGCTTCCCAATATAATACACAGAATGACGTCGCGGAAGTGACACCCTCGGTAAATTGCACGCAATTTTGTTTTGGTTTGCAACTCAATCATGTGTCAGCAGAAGGGGCATTTCCACGTTCTTCTCAGTAAAACAGAATGGGAGTGAATAGTCCTGGTTATCAGTCTATCACGGTAATAAAATTCAATGCAAAAAATCATCGAGAATGTTATTCTTAGGTAATAAATTTCAAACTTTTCTCGGGGGCGACACCCGGATCCCCTACACTGATATCCACTGTCCTGCTATTCCGAATAACGGAAATCATCGATCATTGCTGATACGACGAACCCCCCCCCCCCCCCCTGTCTAATCGAAAGGTCCACGCTTCAACCCTGTCCAGTTGTACCTGCGTCGTATCTTTGGACAAGACACTTAATCCAGAGTGCCCGCGTGACGCTGTGTGGTCCGACTTAGGACAACAGCACGTCGACGGTGCACTTGCCTTCGACCGCAGCTTACCTTGCTTTGTGGATATGGTGGTAAGTTGGAGAGTTGACAATTGCTCGCTGCTACTCGATGGTTCTCTCCGAGTACTCCGGCTTCCTCCACCCATACAACTGTTTGGCACAACGTCACCATGGCTGTTGAAAGTGTTGTTAAACCCCAATTCCAATAAACAAATTGCCTGCGCCGTTGGTGGATTGTGGAAAAGTTTGTTTGTCACTCAACAATCTAATAAAATGGCCCATTGTTCATCTTGTAATTAGTCTAGTGTAATAATTAATATCAATGGTTAATTATTGTGTTGTATGTTGATACCAGTCATAATCTTGACAATCAAATATCTTCTTTGGCAATCAACGTGTAACTGGCATTTGATCGCATATCACATCATTGTGTGGCAGTGTCTTCCCAGCCAAATCGTGGTAATTATCTCCCTTGATTTCAAAATCCACCTCGAGCACTCTCGAGGACGGATTTCTGTCTGGAGGCAGTTTCACACCTGATGTGGCGCGAGTGATTCGGGCGATGCGATAAAGTGGCGACACAGCGTGATTCCACAGATTTGAGACATGATGTGCAACAACCAAACTGTACTGAGATTAATGTGCAAAATGAAGCGTAAAATCACTGATTATAATTTTTATGCAATCCGTTGCATCAGAATTATATAATGTGGGGGTAGGTTTTATTTAGGACATTGAACGCCACTTATTTTCTTGTTTTTGTTCCATGCGCATAGCCAGGTATCTATATTGGTGTGTGTGTGTAAAGATGGGGGACCTGAATCTTTTGGGGAGGGCGAGGCATATCCAGAAGATCGAACTTTTGAGTTGGAGGGAGGTACATGGTGTCCCCTTGCGTTGGTGTGACAGGATGAAATTTCAGAACTTTCTCCAGGGAGCCCCAAACTGGGCCTCCCCCGGAAGCATTTTTTAAAAATAGGCCCCAGATGGCATTATTAGGACAAATTTTGAGGTTCGAAAGAACGTCCGTCTTCACCAAATGTGATATGTAATCTACAATTTCATTAGTTGAGGTCCCATGCATGCATATCGTAGAATTGATGATGTTTAGGCGGATTGGCACCCCCCCCCCCCCCCCCTTCTCGGCTATGCCATTGCTTTGTGCTTTGTTAACTATTATTTCAACGCAAGGCTCGCAATACACAGAATGAGCAAGGGCCTTAACTCTTTTTCCAACACATCTAGTAGACGACTCTTCAAAAACAATCGTGAATACTACTAAACATTTCCACTTTTCTTTCAAATTTGTAGCGTATTACCCCTCATTGGACTGAGCTCGACAAGACCGTTCAAATCAGGGATTATACGCTTTGTTTTGAAAAACAAAAATTTGAGAGAGAAAAAAAAGTCAATGGGATTTTTGTGAAAACCGCTGGGATGATATGGCAGTTACGTTAGGTAAATGGTTAAAACACGTCGACACAAATACATGTTTCTTCACATTTTGCTCCTCTTCAGTGGACTCCTCTCCAGTGCAAACATAATGATATCCAAAGACGAGAGGAGATGCAGCTTGTATTTCATGTTAACTCCCTCCATCTCTGGTAGTGCAGCAGAATTTTCTCCAGTTACTCTGTTTTTCTCTTGTTTAACTATAAATTTAACCAATTATAGCTTGTTTGACAGAGCTCAATGAGCTCTGTCAAACAGAGTATATTTGGTTAAATATCAAACTCCATTATGGGTAATATTTGCTGCTGAAAACATTACCAATTAGACATCAGAGTGAAGAGGGTTCTGAGAGGGGTGCGTATCTCAAATGTTTACTGGCCTCATGGTAACTTATTTTGGTCATCAAAATTTGTTCACATGTCTTTGTCTTGTTACAGTTTTGAGAGAATGTCAATTATGTTTTCCTGGGGGAACGTGGTGGAACGCCGTTCCCCGTCGTCTTTCTGAGGAGGGAGACGCCGTCCCCCTACAACTTTAAAACCTGGAATTGCTTGATCTCGACGAATTCCAACACTGTGCAGCTAGCAAGACGAAGGGGTGCTCGCTGTGTTCAATTATTCGCTTTCCGATAAAATACACGGAAGTGACACCCTCGGTAAATTGCACGCAGTTTTGTTTTGGTTTGCAACTCAATCATGTGTCAGAAGAAGGGGCATTTCCACGTTCTTCTCAGTAAAACGGAATGGGAGTGAATAGTCCTGATTATCAGTCTATCGCGGTAATAAAATTCACTGCAAAAAAATCATCTAGAACGTTATTCTTCGGTAATAAATTTCAAACATTTCTCGGGGACGACACCCTGATCCCCTACACTTATACCCACCACTTCCCCTAATCCGAACAAAGCAAATCGTCGATCATTGCTTATACGATGAGTCCCCCGTTCCCCTGCTTCTTAATTTTGGAACGCATCACCGGAGAATGCCTAAAGGCATCTCCCATAAATTGTAACAAGGTAAATCCAAACAGACTAAATAATTTAACTTTCTCAAAATTACGCAGAACATCCACTGAATATGAAACATTTAAGTTGAAGTGGCTCGTTATCAATGGGTATGCTTGACATCCAGTCAGTAGATGCTAAAGAAGGCATTGTTGTTTATGTATAGTTTCTTCTTCTTCTCTTCTTCCTCTTTTCTTTTCACAAACTAGTTACGAATTAAAACATGAATGAGAAACAGGTTGTTTTCAAAGCACAAAACATTGGCGGAGTCCAAAATTTTGAAAGTGGATAGCGTTTTTGTCTCAAGTAGGGTCTGATATATGGACATGGGACCAACACCAAATCAGTGGAAATTCGCTGAAGGTTCAAAATATGAGCCAAGGCCACTGGGGTCACCCAGGGGTTAATCGAGTGCATTTTTCAGAATTGCTGAAAATTACATTTTGTGCCCCCAAAATGTATTTCTGAAGTCCACATGTGTATTTTTCGCACAAAGGGAGGTATCGGGGAGGGGGGGGGTTAAAAAAATGGGTCACGCTTTTATTCTCGAGCATGCTAGGACCTGTCGACCCTGAACCAACACCAAATGAGATGACACTCGTGGGGGGGTGGGGGGTGGGGGTGGTTCTAAATATGGGTCGAGGTCACTGGCGGCACATCGGAGTCATTGGGTGCATTTTTCAAAATGGCTGGAAATCGCATTTTAAAACCTCCTAGTGCGTCCCGAAGTAGATACTTTTATTTCAACTCAAAAGGTAGAAAGGTAGGTGGAGTAGCCCAAAACTTTTGAAAACGGGTCACGCTGAAATTTAGAGCATCAAATGAGTCGAAATTCGCTGAGGATTCTAAATATGTATCAGAGCTACTTGGTTCACCCATAGATCGTTGAGTGCATTTTTAAGAATTGCCGTAAATCACATTTTAACCCTTTACCCAACGCAGACGATATCAAAATTTATCATTATAAATATTATTTTTTTAAATTTAAAAAAAAAATTCAACAAAACCATATCATGTGACCCCTCGTTGGAACGAGCTCGACGAGCTCGTTCCAACGAGGGGGCCACATGATATGGTTTTGTTGAAATTTTTTGAAATATAATATTTTTTCAACTGCTGAATTTGCATATTACACGGGCGGATGCGGGCGATTCGTTGGGTAAAGGGTTAAGATCTTCCAATGCATATTCCCGATGTTCGTATGCGAACTTCAACACTTAAAAATCGTTGGCAGAGCCAAATGAAAGTGGGCCACGTTTATACTTTAAGCATGGACATAACCAGTGGACCTGGAACCAACACCAAATGAGTCGAAACCCATTGGTCGTTGGTAATGATATATTGACATGGGATCAATGAAGGATTTTTAAATATTGGGTGGTGGCTATCAATCAGTGCAAGTTTTTGCTAAACATTTTTGTTTCCTAGATAAAACTCTCCAAATTCCCTTTCCAGTTTTGGTTTTAGTGATGTCGGGAAAATATTGGAATTGCCGACTGAAGCTTGAATCGGTTCAAAGAGTTAAAAATATCTGAAAATAAACGAATAAATCAAGACAACGCTCACACGGTGGATGCTTCGACACTTCTTTTCATTGCTTGTTATTCTCCCTGCAAGAGTTAAAAACCAAAGAACATTCTTTTCGATGTCGGCACCGGGGTGGTATCCACCCCAGTAGCGTGTTAGATTACACAGAGTAGGCAGGGACGGTGGAGCCAGGGACGTGCCCCCCACCCCCCCCCCCCCCCCACACACACACACTTTTTTCACCAATTATGGGTACCCTAACAGGACATATTTTGAAATAACGTACACAACCCCTATGGCCATATTGACTGTGGGAGATAGTAATATAGTTCTATCAAAATTAGCAACATAATACTATCGGTGTCACTGTCCATTTTATATATTGAGATATTGCACATCGCAAGTTCGCAACTCACCATAATAAGCACAGACTACATGTATGGTAATAGTAAAACTAATCCAAACCAAAAAATTACATTACGAACTTTGGGTCCAAGTTTGTGGTAAAATGTGCGTATGTGTACATCCCTGCAGTTATCCAGAAACAAATTGTGCCCCCCCCCCCCTACTTTTTTGGAGCTTTCGCCGCCCCTGAGAGTAGGCCGTTTGTGATTCGGGGCATTAGTGGACTACTGGCACTGGGTCGGCTCCGGTAATCCATTAATGCCCTGAAATCGCCCAGATCGCTCCTCGGGTTACACTAAAATGAGAAAGGGTGTAAGTAGCAGGAGAGCGATGAAACGTGCCCCATTGGCAGGACCCCGGAAGTGACGTCATAGTCACGTGACCTGGTGACGTCATGTTGTGTTGTCATGGTAACCCGCGTGAGCGGCCATCTTGTGACGTCATCTCCATAGTGATACGTGGTGTGAGTGCGCATGCGCAGCGCGTGTTGTTAGGGTGATACGTGTTTCCGTCGTCCATTTTGTATACTGGAGGTCGCCATCTTGGTTTCTATGGTAGCACGTGATTGCTATGTGACCCAAAACCTTCTAACAAGACAGGGGTATGTTCGGAGGGTGTGTTCGATTGAATCGGAGTATTACGAATTACCCAAATAAACCCGACAATCCCTCCAAATCACCAAAATCTACCCGAACTTTTACTATTTCGAATTCTTTCAGAATTCTCTGCTTCTATCTATATATGCAATAGTTTTCCTCTACCTAGGCATGTTCCTTTATTCTAGAGTATACTCCAGTAGCGTAGAAGAGCCTATCAAATGGAACAGTTTACCTTATTATTGCTATATTTAGCTATTTCTGGTCTATTCTTGTTAGTTCTGACCCTATTCAAAGTCCTCTTGTTTCATTTATATAGCTAACAATCAGATTGCTTGATTTCCCATAGTCTGTATGCAGGGTTATCTCCCTTGTGTATAACAAAAGCAGTCCCAAAGCCAATAAGCTATCGAGCAGTTACTGATAAGTCATTGCTCGAACGACTCTAAGCCCATCGAGCAAATGAGCTATCGAGCAATTGCTCGATCGAGTGACTCCTCGAACGACTCTTCGACTCATTTCAGTATTTGAGGATACCCATGACCCGGTATTGTATTATTTGAGGATACCTATCCCAAATATCCCTTATAAGCTAAAGAGTCAGGAGAGTAATTGCTCCATGAGCAATTGCTCGAACGACTCGAAGCTCATCGAGCAAATGAGCCTTAGAGCAATTGCTCGATCGAGTGACTCGACATACTGCTCGAACGACTCGAAGGCCATCGAGCAAATGAGCTATCGAGTAATTGCTCGTTTGAGTGACTCCTCGAACGACTCTACGACTCATGTCAGAAAAAAGGGATTCTAGGGCCTAAAGGGATTCCGTAAGTAGGGCTTTTTCCCAAATAAGCCAAAGAGCCAAGAGAGTAATTGCTCCATGAGCAATTGCTCGAACGACTCGAAGCTCATCGAGCAAATGAGCCTTAGAGCAAATGCTCGATCGAGTGACTCCTCGAACGACTCTTAGACTCATTTCAGTATTGGGGGATACTTGTTGGACTTTACATCCGGGTACTTCTGTTGGGGTAGCAGATAAAAAACAAACAACAATATATATAACAATTCAATGTCTTAATGCATTTCTCTTTGTAGTTCTTCTTGCATGGGCTAACCATTTCATCTTCTTGTGGGTTGGAGCTTCTTCCCATCGCATGGCTAGGTTCTTGATAAAACACATTCTCTCATTTGATAACTTGGCTTTGTTGGTTGCTTTAATTTCCTGTCTGGCATCTTTTGGTTCCTCTTTCTCTAGCTGTTTCATAGTAGTAACTTCAGTCTTCTTAGTAGTAACTTCATTTGTGGTTTGAGTGGAAACATCCTTCGTATCTTCAGTAGTAACTTCATTCGTGGTTTGAGTGGAAACATCTTTCTTGACTTCAGTAGAAACTTCGTTCTTAGTGGTAACTTCATTCGTTATGGGAGCTGGCATCTTTTTCTTGACTTCAGTAGAAACTTCGTTCTTAGTGGAAACTTCTTTCTTTGTGGGAGCTGGCATCTTTTTCTTTGTTTCTGTAGAAACTTTGTTCGCAGTAGTAACTTCGTTCCTGTTTGTATTGGGAGTCAGTTCTTCTGTCTTTATTCTTTTGTTTACTGATCGGCCAGTATCCACACATCTTTGTTTCTTTCCACCGGCATCCATGTCTAGATTTTTTCTCTTGGCTGCATTTACCACACGATTCACTTGGGTCAGTTCCTGGGAAGTCAGCTTTAATCCAGCATCATTCTTGAAGATCTGTATATGTAAGTCATCTTTGAATCTGAGCACCGTTGTTGACACAGACATCTTCACTCTTCGACGTTCAAAACGGAAATGAATTTATTTTTATACCAACACTCCTTTTATACTTTTCTAATCGTCTTCTTCTTCTTCATCATCATCTACTCGGAATGAGTAGTTTGTCATAAGGTTGTCGAACAGAAATTTTCGCTTTTCCAATGCATATTTCTGGGATTCTTCAAAGTCAAAATCCTCTTCTTCACGAAGACGCTTGGCAGTTTCTTGAATTTTCTTGTGAATTGAGTCGTTGCAAAAATTTCGAATGTACACAATGGTATGAATGTATTTCTCACTAATGGCTTCTCTAACATTCTTTTGAAGTGCTCTATATGCTGTCTCAACTGCATCTTCACTATCCATTCCATCTTCGATATATTTGTTCATGAGGTTGCCAAAATCGTTTTGGTATTTGTCAAAGGCACTTTGAACGATACCTCCCATCATAGAAACGTCTTCTTCTTCGTCTTCTTCTTCTTCATATTCCATATCTTCTGATAGTTCCGACGATTCATCAGAGTCCGAATCTCTTGACCAGTGTTTTGGTGCACAGCTGGATTGCATTGTGTCCGCTCTCTTCGAAGGTCAGATTACAAATAACAAATTCCTTATGAGCACGACCCTTTTATAGGATATCAGACAGTGCATTGATGACGGGTTTGATCAACTTTCCTAAAAATCCTCCTTTCTGTATGATCCGTCTTCTTTTCCGATAAGATAGTTCTGTCTTTGGTGAGGCAATTCTCCTTATTTCGTACTTGTGTGGAATCAGCTTAGCTCTCTCAGATTTGGTTATAGCTACTGCGCCCGTCAAGGTGTTTGAAGCACAATCACATATACATTGTATCAAAGCATCACTAGCCATCTTCAGCATTGCCTTGGCTTCATATCGATCCGCATCAGATAGGATTCGCAGTGTATCTAGACTTCTTTCTAATCTTGTAGTGTTGCTCGATTTTTCCGTTTGTTGGTTTGGGCAAACTTCTTCTTTGTGTCTCTTCATGTTAAATTTTCGAGAAAATGTTTTTCCACAGTACTCGCAGTTATGTATCGCCATGTCTTCACTCTTTCGTGGTCGTAGAACAAATGAATTTATTTTCACACCAACACTCCTTTTATACTTTTTTCAGAGCTAGGACTGGGTTGATAAGCGCCGAGAGAAAGCAACTCTTTCGCAATATACATCTTTTTATATCTGGAGAAATTCCATCATCTGTTAGCAGCTTCAATACATGTTCGTATTTTCGCAGGTCATCAAATTCAGCTAAATTCGGTGGTATCTTATCTTCGAGAATGTTGGTAGCACATTTGCATAAACAGGTAATCAAATCTTCATCAGCAGCACGTAGAACGGCATCGATTTCCTCCTTGTCAGCATCCCGTAAAAATTCTAAAAGTGCTTTATTCTGGTCAGTCAGTCCAGTATCTCTCTCCTCTTCTCTTCTTCTTGGACAGTAATGTTCTTCATGCCTCTTACGTGTGAAGCTCCTGGAGAATTCTTTATCACAATATCTGCAGTGGAGCCGATGATGGTTCTTCTCGTGTCTTCGAGCATTATCCGATCTTGAAAGTAACTTGGAACAGTATCTGCAACGAATTGGTAACATGTCTTCACTCGACGACGGTCAGAACACAAATGAATTTATTTTCGTACCAACACCCCTTTTATACCTTTCCCAACAGAAGTACCCCGATGTAAAGTCCAACAAGTATCCCCCAGTACTGAAATGAGTCTAAGAGTCGTTCGAGGAGTCACTCGATCGAGCATTTGCTCTAAGGCTCATTTGCTCGATGAGCTTCGAGTCGTTCGAGCAATTGCTCATGGAGCAATTACTCTCTTGGCTCTTTGGCTTATTTGGGAAAAAGCCCTACTTACGGAATCCCTTTAGGCCCTAGAATCCCTTTTTCTGACATGAGTCGTTCGAGGAGTCACTCGAACGAGCAATTACTCGATAGCTCATTTGCTCGATGGCCTTCGAGTCGTTCGAGCAGTATGTCGAGTCACTCGATCGAGCAATTGTTCTAAGGCTCATTTGCTCGATGAGCTTCGAGTCGTTCGAGCAATTTCTCATGGAGCAATTACTCTCTTGGCTCTTTAGCTTATAAGGGATATTTAGGATAGGTATCCTCAAATAATACAATACTGGGTCATGGGTATCCTCAAATACTGAAATGAGTCGAAGAGTCGTTCGAGGAGTCACTCGATCGAGCAATTGCTCGATAGCTCATTTGCTCGATGGGCTTAGAGTCGTTCGAGCAATGACTTATCAGTAACTGCTCGATAGCTTATTGGCTTTGGGACTGCTTTTGTTATACACAAGGGAGATAACCCTGCAGACAGACTATAGGAAATCAGGCAATCTGATTGGTTAGTTATATAAATGAAACAACAAGAGGACTTGGAATAGGGTCAGAACTAACAAGAATAGACCAGAAATAGCTAAATATAGCAATAATAAGGTAAACTGTTCCAGTTGATAGGCTCTTCTACGCTACTGGAGTATACTCTAGAATAAAGGAACATGCCTAGGTAGAGGAAAACTATTGCATATATAGATAGAAGCAGAGAATTCTGAAAGAATTCGAAATAGTAAAAGTTCGGGTGGATTTTGGTGATTTGGAGGGATTGTCGGGTTTATTTGTAATTCGTAATACTCCGATTCAATCGAACACACCCTCCGAACATACCCCTGTCTTCTTAGAAGGTTTTGGGTCACATAGCAACCACGTGCTTCTATAGAAACCAAGATGGCGGCCTCCAGTACACAAAATGGCCGACGGAAACACGTGTCACCCTAACAACACGCGCTGCGCATGCGCACTCACACCACGTATCACTATGGAGATGACGTCACAAGATGGCCGCTCTCGCGGGTTACCATGACAACACAACATGACGTCACCAGGTCACGTGACTATGACGTCACTTCCGGGGTCCTGCCCGGGGTCCTGCCAATGGGGCACGTTTCATCGCTCTCCTACTACTGGTGTAAAGAAGCCCGCTTACATTTCAGCCCCTTTACATGAAAAGTTGCTGGGTGGACTCAGGTAAATATGTTAAAATATATGAAACGTTTGCTCGCTGGTTTTCGTTTGGTTTCAGCATCTCTCACCGCCCAAACTGTGCATCCAGAAGCTCAAATAGCGCCAATGGGAGTCACAAGTGGTCTAGACTCATAAGTTTGTAGGATCACTCCAGATGATGCCTAGATGAGAATGTCCCCTTTTGGTTGCGATCATTCAACCATGATGGCTGCCAGAGCCCAAAGCCCAAAAACCTTTAGCACAGTCTACAGGTCATATTTATTAAGGGATTTCATTGTAACTTGGTAGGTTGACTTCATATAATGTCTATATGAGAACGTCCCCTTTGGACGCAATTGGGAAACTGATGGCTACAGGGGCCCGAAGCCCGAAGCCCGAAAACCTTTAGCACAGTCTACAGGCCATAATTGTGAAGGGATTTTAATGTAACTTGATAGGATGACTCGTTTTGGAATAATTTGACTGTAACTTGGTAACTTTTGTTGATATACGTTAACTGTGAGGGCCACATACATTAACTGTGAGGTCATATTAACCCACCCCTCGGCTCTTTAGTACAGTGTACACTTCATATTATTTTTATCATAAACATAGCATACAGGGAACAGAAAAGAACATATTCCCAATTATCACAATTCTTGTCTTATTTCATAATCCTTTCATAAAGATTGAACATTATCCTTTTCATCAAACACAACACACAAGTTAAGCTACAGTGTCATTGACACTTTCATTTTTTAATATTACCTTTGTTTTTGAGTAGTATCTTGTCATAGTAATCTGCGTTGCAGGTTCGTTTCAAGCGGTTGAATTCATGACAATAATCCTTGTATTTTTGTGTTTTGGATGTTTGGGTATTTTAATTTTTTAACGTACAATTTATGTTTCGTTTGAGAGGATTGCAATAAAACTCTGCGTCATCCATGTTTCACGTCTGATATACTTTTTTTGTGGGCATAGCTTTTCTGGGAAATGCTTGTTCAAACGCTTCGCAGAATATATCAAGGAACCTATTGAATACCGCGTCTGGGCAAACCTCGTTTATGACTTCGGAGAAGTCACAAACTGATAAAGAATTCTTGAACCGAGTGATATTCTCGCTCCTGAATGGTCGTCTTTAATTTGGCATTTGAGGGAGTGGGCGTTTATCTGCTACTTCTATGTAAAATGTAGCAAAATGAGCGCCGACGTCATTAATTATAATTCCTGACATAAGTTTACTGATATTGTCACTAAAAATATGATCTATCGGGGTAGCAGAAAATTATGTGACCCTTGTCGGCTTTGTGATAGCGGGCGGGTATAAAACCCGCACTGAATAGTAAATCAATAAAGGTATTTGTTTTTCTGTGCGAATTTACGTTGAGCAAGTCTATGTTAAAGTCCCCCATAAGGTAAACTTTCGTATTTTCGGAGTCATACCACATCACCCGTGAGTCTCGAGTCTCAGGCCTGGCATTCTGAAAAATGCAGGAGGGCAAAAAATCGCTCTCCTCAATCAGCTTAGGAGAGCAATTAGCTTCACACAGCATTTTAAGTATCCAGTTAAACGAACTCATTGAAGCTGAAACCAACAGACTACATCAGTGATTTTATTAACTTTACTAAGGTAAAGCGAAATCTCTTAGACATCTAGATGTCTCACTCAAAAACCGAACACACACTTGACAAGACCTGTGTGTGTACCCAGACCTGTTGTCCAAGAAAGTCATGCCCCTACCACTACCACCTTCAACCCCCCAAGGGGGGTTGAAGGTGGTAGTGGTAGGCGTATGACTTTCTTGGACAACAGGTCTGCTTGAATTTACAGTCACATCCTGGTGCAAGTGCTTCAAGTGACAGGATAGTAGTAATGGTAGTATATTATAGTGTCAATATTCCTTGAATAATTACCCCTCAAACTGTGATGTCAGTTGTTGAACTTGAAACTGACAGAAAAAAAAATATTGCTGTGACCCATTTTGCTTCAAATGATTGCAACTGTGTTTGGGTATGGTTGCAGCCATTACCTTTTACCACTAAACCACTTTCAAAATGAAATTACGTGATGTTATATGACTTCGAAGTTAAATTGCATTTTTGCTTTACAACAAAAATTTAATGTGAGCATAATACATGTAATCTCAATCATCCCAGACCAAAATATTTAGGAGGGCAAGTTTTCGCTCTCCTTAATTCTTTCAGGAGGGCAGTAAGGAGAGCTAAAAAATCGCTCTCCTGAAATTGCCAAGCCTGGAGTCTGTGAAAACTTGGCGCCAGACGCACGGTACTCTTTTCGTCTGCAGATTTTACTATCCAGTGGGTTCAGTAAGTCTTCAAAGGTTAATCCAACGTTCAATTTGTCGTATAGCTCTGTTTGAAGACAATAAGTGGGCGCTTCCTTTTTCCATCACTCACAAAGGCCAAATGTTGACTTCGTACAACACTTCATCAAAGTGAATGGTCTTTAAACATATTTAGAATATCGGTTGCAATCAGATAAATGCACGAAGGCGCGGTGTGCAAAGGTGAACAGGATTTGTTTAATTGCATATATACAATAAAATCCACCCTTCACCCCCCCCCCCCCCCCTCTCTCTCTCTCTCTCTCTCTTTCTCTCTCTCTCCCTCTCCCCCCTCTCTCTCTCTCTCTCTCTCTCTCTCTCTCTCTCTCTCTCTCTCTCTCACCACGTTGTTTAAAACTTCTATTCATCATGCATATGCCAACCATATATAATGTAATGGTCCTTTAAAATAAGCTAGACAACTGTCGAAAACAAACTAACATCAATAGGCTTATATATAGCAAACGGAAAAAAGTAGTTTTTTCTCCTTTAAACAATAATAAATAGATGCTGATTGAAAAAGAAAAAAAAAATTTTCACTCAAGTGTCTTTATTTCCTGTCTCATTTTTTCAGGGGTGGTAATAATTTGCACCATTTGAAACGGGGTATGGATAAAACCCCTCAAGACAAAATCCCTCAAGGGAAATGACACAAAAGTGGACAAACCCCCAACACAAAATTGAGTAGCACACACATGTAGTTAAAAAATCAATTCCGAAACAATAATTTATTTCACTTAACCCTTTACCCAACGTAACGGCAAAAATCCGGCCAGCGCTATTCTCAACAATCTGCAATTAATTTTCATTGTTTTTTATTTTTTTTGTCTCAAAAACATAGGTTATGACCCCTCGTTGGAACGAGCTCGTCGAGCTCGTTCCAATGAGGGATGATAACATATGTTTTTGAGACAAAAAATGAAAAAATTAGTTATTCAAGAATGTTTTTTTGCAAGTGTCGTCTGTTTTCATGTTAGGTAAAGGGTTCAAATTAAATAGGCTTCGGCGAACAGGCAAGCAAAAACGGCCGCTAGGGCTCAAAGGGTTAAGATCCATATCACTTCATATTCACCACCAGGACAGTCCATAATTGTATATTGTTGCATCAGTAATATGAGAAAACAAAAGTTAAATTATATTCAAAGATTGTGTTTAATAAAAAACAAGATGAATGTTACTAAGGTAACACATGCCCCCCCCCCCAGTGACCTTCACCTTGCAGATGCGGCGGAAACAATTATACGCGACACACCTTCTGACTGTCCTTAACTTTTGTAACAAGTTTAACAATTGTACTATGATTCGTTTCTGAGTTATGGCTGAGACACGAATATTGACCGATTTTTAGTGTGACCTTGAAATGTGACCTTGGCCTTGAAGGTACGAACCCGGCTATGGTGTGTGACACACCCTCCCGTGGTCCTTTATAATTGTGTGAAGTTTGATGACTGTGTCCCTAACCGTGTTCAGTGTGACCTTGATATGTGACCTTGGCCTTGACCTTACGGACCTGGCTGTGGTGCGTGACACATCCACCCATTGTCCTTTATAATTGAGTGATGTTAGATGATTGTAGCCCTAATAGTTTTGGAGTTATGCTTGAGACACGATTTGTGACACTGAACATATGAAGGTCAGTTGTGACCTCCACCTTGCAGATGCGGCGGAAACTATTATACGCGACACACCTTCTGACTGTCCTTAACATTTGTAAAAAGTTTAACAATTGTACTATGAGTTATGGCTGAGACACGAATATTGACAAATTTTTAGTGTGACCTTGAAATGTGACCTTGACCTTGAAGGTACGAACCCGGCACTGGTGTGTGACACATCCTCCCATGGTTCTTTATAATTGGGTGAAGTTTGATGACTGTGACCCTAACCGTTTTCGAGTTATTGGCTGGGACACACACACACACGGACGGACGGACGGACGGACGGATGGATGGACACACGCACACTTCAATCACTATATGCCACCTGACCTAAGTCGGGGGGGGGGGCATAAGAAGGGCTTTCGTGATCCAGATAAAACTTCCTCCAAATCCGAGGCCTTAAAGTTTCCCCTCCTTCCATATTCTGTCGTATGCTTTTTCACCTCCTCATTTCCTACCATTTCTACTATTTTCAATGGATTCGAGATGCCACACCTGGGCAACAAGATTTTAATGATCTCACCGAGACGGCATGGGTCATATTTATTTCGCTGAACGCACTATCTTGTATTTTGATTAACATAATATCATGACGTCACCGGACACTACTCTCCCACAATGCTTATTCATAGAGTCGGCCATGTTGATGTATCTAAACTGAGTAATAACCGTAACCACTGTGATATTTCCATCAAAATCGTGTATTATATTTTGAAAAGGATAGAATTAGAGGATCATAACTAACCTTATATTAAATTCTCTACATAACCCTCAAGATCGTCTGCTATAACCCCCATTAATGTGTATCAGGCGGTGAGATCAAAGTGAAATTTCTCCTTTTCGGAAGAAATGTAAAGAAAAATACCGACATTTGTCACTGCGTTGAAATAAAAGTTGATAAATTTCTTCTGGATATGTGAAAGGATATATATACATGATATGTTGTGGTTAAGAATTTTTGGAGATTATAATAATTCACCTAGAGCGATTTCAAAGTTCCCGTCAAGTATGAAAAAATCGAGGTAGCCAGCCTCACCTGACGGAATCATGTCTGCGGAAGAGAGATTGAAGCAACTGGAACGCTTGTACTTGGGAGGGGTGCAGCGTTCTGATGGTCAGGCATACAGCATAGAAACCCTCCTAGATATTCTGATAGTTTTATACGACGAATGCGGTAGTTCAACTCTCAGAAGAGAGAAAAACATTGCAGAGTTTGTTGAGTTTGGTAAGCTTACAGTTGTATTGTTGTTACAGTTGCAATCAAAATGTACATGCATTCTTACAATACAGTCACACAACTGATGATGACAGCAGTTTATACCTTGTCAGTTGATTAAGGTGCTATTATAAGTGATAGAAATTTGTTTACTTTGAAATTCTCACCCCTGATATTCCATAAATTAAAATTAAATATACACAAGTTATCAAAATGAAGGTGGTGATGTATAGTCTACAGAACACTACAAATATATGCAATCAACTAACAGACTTGACAGCTGGCACCAATCTTCCTGGAAGTCTGCTACCATATTTTTACCAGAATTGACAATAAAATAATATTTCAGGCAAACAACTGGTACTGTCCCAAACACGAGATTGACTTTAACAAATAAAATTTTACTGTAAAAAATGCATTTTAATACATACCAGGGCCAAAATCTTCATCATAAGTGACCATTTTTTATATTTTTTGTTCCAAATAGACTGAAAAGTGGGCGAGTACAGATACTCCGTGAGAGTGTTTGAATAACACAGTCAGAACTTTATTGGTCATAATTGCATTGATGTGGCTGATTGCTAATCCCATTATTTGATGGTCCGAAACGGGAAAGTAAATGGTTTGCACAAATCCATATTCACTGATTATGATTCATGAAGTTTGATTTCACCATCGACAGGTCTGCCAAAATTGCGAGAGTGATCTCTCAGGTTACGCAAAACTCCCGCGACATCCATTCTGCGGGACCCATTTTTCTCTCCCGTAAGATATTCACAAACCAATGAAAATGGGTGCGCAAAAACAAAAAAGCTTTCGCAAAATATTTTTGCGCAACCCATTTTCAGGTTATGCAAATTTCTAATTTTGGCAGGCCTGCATTGATTGTTTTTTTTTACACATTCTTTGTTTTATTTGAGATCTGTATGGCCCCAAAAAATGAATGTTGTGGTTTGGGTTACATGACAGAAAAAATAGGGTCGGTAGATATTTTTATTTTTTTTTTTATTTTTACACTTTGAATAATTTAGCTGGAAATTCCAATACATACATTAGAAATCACTCAAAGGGTGGAATATCCACCCAAATGATACACTCTGTTTACTTGACAAAGCAAGCACAAGCAACACACTGCATGGTTCAGTGTATTGGGCTTTTTATATTGGTTCAAAGCTCATTTGAAGTTGAGTATGTTTCTTTCACATAGCACAATCCAGTAAGTACATGCCCAGGGCTTGCATTTTCACCAGGCCTATCAGCCCAAGCCTGGTAATCAGCCCCTATAAAATTTTCACGAGGCTGATCAGTAGGCCTGGTTCAAGGCTGGTTGCCAATATATGTAATATGGGAAATCAGCCCCGAACAGTACAAATCAGGCCTGGTAGCTCCTTTTATCAGGCCTATCAATCAGCCTGGTCACAATTGTAAAATGCAAGCTCTGCATGCCAAGTGTATTACGTCTCAATCATCCGCCCCTGTGACGAGTGAAAATTGCTTTTTTCAGCCGGGTGTCACAATGTGTTGATTTTTGGACACCATGGCGTGGCATGAAAATGATGATGAAGATCAAATCTTGATTCCGTGAAAACAGTAGTTAATTAAATTTGAGTATACAAAGGATTTATACATGGGTATTGTTGTAACCCGGTGGTGTTCAACAGTGATGCTTTGAGTATGTGCTGTGTTTCTGTCAACTCTCAATTCACAAAATAATACACACGTGATTATTTTCTCTCGATATTTTGTCACATGAAGAAAAAAGATATAAATTAAAAATGCTTCAAAACAAAGCGTTAACTCAGAGTCAAGTTTACCCACTGAAAATGTATTTGTTTATTAAATCAACCTGGACTCGATATTTGAACTCGTATCTCAACTGCAGTTTTGAAATGTGATTCAGGCGGTGCGAGGTGGAAAGTGCACCGTGGAGATTTTTTTTTTCTGTTTAAATCCCAACAATCTGTAGACGTTACAAGGCAGAAACAGAAATAAAAGACAGGTGAGTCATGAATGAGTAGGTACCATGGTGACGTTCCCTCGGCGAACTGTGAGTGTCCCTATTTGCCCCACTGTATTTCTTTTCGCCATTTTATGGTAGACCCTTCGTGTGAATGAACACTTCCATGTCCATATCCTAAATAATAATAAAAACTCTTTGTCTAAACATAAAATGTCAAGTAAAATCAATAGGCCCTATTCAAGGCGGCTCAGAAAAATGATCTAAGGGACGGGACCGTAATATCAGAGACATGTCAACATTTGACACTCTCGGGCAAAAACTAGAAAGTTTTCTTGAAACGTCACATTTCACCCCCACCACCAGGGCTCGATTTAACTGGATTAGCATAGCACTTTGCTCTCCAATTTCTGAATTTTGCTATTCAAGATTTATTAGTTTCAAGTGCTTTTGGGTCAACTGCTAATCAATTTTCCAGGGTGAATAGTAAATTGCTATTCAAAATTTTCAGATTAAATCAAGCCCTGCCCACCACCCGGTGGAAATACGGCCGAGTCTCCGAGATCATGCCAGAACTTAATTTCTTGTGAGCTGCCCCCTTGAGAAACCCCCCTTCCCCATGTCATTTAATGGTCATGCCGTACATTATCACTAACAATGATAAAGAAACATCACAGAGTCTGTTCTGTTTTGGCCCAGATGTACCGTAAACAAGTTGGGGGGGGGGGGCAAGGAAAATCTTGTTGGTAGGCCTATTTAAACTTTTGGGCATAGGCCTAACTGCCCCCTCCCCCCCCCCCCCCCCCCTCCCTTCCCAATCTTCCTTTTTTCGGAAGAGTCATTCGGGTCTACACTACAGGCCATAAATAAATTTCACCTGCCTGAGATTCTTGTCTCTACCTTGTGCCAAGGGCATCTAGCTAGGTTTTCCACAATTGAGTGCTGCGGGGGGTGGGGGGGGGGGGGCTGTGGGTGAAAAGAAATGATAATCATTGGCGGAAACCTTACCGTCGCCCTATCGGCGCCATTAATTTGTTCACCAGCCCCACCCTCCATTCTCAACATCACCATGGTCACTTTCCGACCACTTTCCGATTTCGACTCAAGCCCCCCCCCCCCCCCCCCCTGCACCCACAACTTGGCACAAGCGAACAATGAGTATAAATCTCACTGTAGTCTGCACAATGTAGGCTCTTCTGATCA
This sequence comes from Pictodentalium vernedei, assembly GCA_031216915.1. Taxonomy (NCBI): domain Eukaryota; kingdom Metazoa; phylum Mollusca; class Scaphopoda; order Dentaliida; family Dentaliidae; genus Pictodentalium; species Pictodentalium vernedei. Next base: position 450,359,510 of record CM062292.1, read on the forward strand.
GAGTTTGGAGAATGTCCGTTTCAGACTTTCACAGGTTAAATGATTTGCTGTTTACGTGTATGCACAGATGCACGGGTCCGCTCTCATTCATTTGATGAAAAGTGATGCCGAGAAAGAATATACCCCCTTCAGTGTATTATCAACTCAAAAATACATGTAAATAAACAGTAAGACAATATAACACACAACAGTTTCATGGCACAAGGTAAATGAGGGATTTGACAAAAAGCTTGTTGGACCATCAAGCAAATTTTCAGATAACAGGCCATAGGGTAGGCTATCTGTGAGCTGCCAGGTTGCTGGACACCTCTTGATAACAAATAAGTGTACAAGCAAATTCTTTTATATGAGGTGGTCCCATTGTGAATCACCCCGTAATTGCTGGATGTAATGGGGAATTCCTACCCCTCCAATATTGTACATTGGTCATCACTGTGCAGTGCCCCCCCCCCCCCCCACCTACCTGCCACATCAATTCTCTGGCAACGGAGAGCTGTAGTCATCCCGGCCCCATGTGCCTATGGTTCTTGGGGGAAAAAAAATAACACCACCCCACCCATCATATAAACGAGCTATATGTATTCCGTGGTTCTCATTAAACAGGTTTTCACGGTTCTGGTATACATGTAAGTTCATCTTTCTCTCTTCATCTCACACTTTTTTGGCTGCCAGAGTCTTATTGTCAAGCGGTTCTGTTTTGAAGCAAAATTCGAACTAAATCGTCCATATCAATAGGCTATTAAGAATAACATAAGGTTTTTCAATAATCAGTAGCTGTTTGATTGAACTTCTGGTCACCAATCCTATTGTGATGACTGTGGCCTGAAAAAATGGCACACTTTCTAAATTCTTGACTTACAAGGAAAATATGGCACTCCAAAAATGCTGTTTTTTTGAAGGGGGGTGGAAAAAATGGCACACTTCTCCAGTTATATGTATCTAGGAAAAAATGGCACACTTTATCATTATTTATTTGTTTTTTCTCAAAGAAAAAGGTAATATTAAACTGGATTTGAAAGCAGTATCAGTATTTGTTCCCCAATATTCTTTTAATAATAATAAATATTGTTTTATAAACACTGCCATATGGTACCTTAAGCTGAGTGTTTGAGTTGGCTTGTATGGAAGCTTAGACCCACTAGTGACATATTTTGATAACTATGTGACTGGGAGTAACAGGCGACTTCAAAATATAGGAGATGGTTGTATAATTAGAATGAGAAGGGTGCCCACACGATTCTCACCAGATACTTGGAATGTACATGTACATTCTTCAACAATGAATGCTAACCCTCGTACTAATAACGTGTGAGGGTGGAATAATGTTTTCTTCCAACTTATTGGACACAAATACCCTTCAGTCTGGAAAACAATAGAGTGGTTTAAACTTGAACAGACAACACTGTGTCAGGAGTAATTTTAAATGCCTCTCGGGGTACTTTAGCCAAGAAAAGGCAGAAAAAGCCTATAAAGACTTGAACAAAAGAAGGCAAACTCTTCGTATTGAGCGACAACATGGTTGCCTGAATGTCAGTGATTTTTTTCCTACCAATTGTGCCATTTTTTCCTAGGTGCTTAGGGAAGTGTTCCGTTTTTTCCTCCCATGCGTGCCATTTTTTTCCTGGGGTGTCAAAAAGTGTGTCATTTTTTCCTGTGCCATTCTTTCCTGCATCTGTGGTGACTGTCTAATTAAAAAGGATTATTGCCACTGGTTTTAATTGCTGAACAGACTACTAGAATTATTTATTATAGTTATATGTGCTAACTCTATAAAGATGTTGAGGTGTGACTACTTTATCCATAGTCGATTAATTGGTAATAAGTGTAAAAATTATCAGCTGTCCGAATTCAATGAACTATTTCTCAACTAGAAGAAAAAAGCCTGATTCTAAATTTCATCTGTCTGTGTTTTCAAAGCAAGGCTGTTATCCATAATTTGCCAATAGTACACACTGAGTGGCTGGGATTAGACGAGGGGTAAGTATTGGTTGTTTACGACAAAAACACTCATGTAGTGAACAAGCCAGAAAATAAGCAGACTGACATCTGCAAAATGAGGTCCCCAGAGGGTGAATTTAGTGATGCTATCCTGCACAGCAGGGTAGCATCACTAAATTTACCCTATGTGAACCTCAATCTGAATCAGGGTCTCATAACTAAACAGAAAGAGGGACCCAGAGGATAAATTGGCCCACTGTATGGGATAGCATCATCAAATTCACCCTGAAGGGACCTCATTTTGCAAATGTCAGATGGCTTATTTTCTGGCCTGGTAGTGAAGTTTCCACTCACCCAGTGTGCTCAGGTTCTGTGAAAAAGCTTACAGCACACTGGAGACATACTTCAGCTTGAACGCCTCAAGAATTTGTTTCAAAGCCTCTAGACCTAAATACATGTACTAAGTTATATTACTTTAATTTAACCCGGCGGGGCGAACTGAGCAGAGTGAAAAGCATTCAAATGACAAAATGGCTGACTTCTCATACACATGTTGTTTGGAAGTTGTGAAAAAATCATGCCCTCGTATTTAAAAAATACACTTTCTGGTGTGTTCTTTCATATGATATTGATGAATAAATAGTCAAAACATACGATCACTGTTTTTCTTTCATTCGAATGCGCATTTCTTTAACCATTTAACACAGAAATGCATGTCCGATCAGAATATCGATTCACCCCAAACAGCCGACTTTGTTGTGAGAGAACCTCCAACCGTAAAATTGGCTTTTGACTGATTTCTGATGATGAGTAAATAACTTCTGTTTGAAGTAATTTGGATATCACTGATGGACATGGCTGCCTTTTTATTTGTTTATTTTTATAATAATTTTACCAATTAACAATAATATTTCTATCGACACCCAAATGGGGGTGGGGGGGGGGGTGGGGGGGTCACTTCAGATACCATTTTTTTGCCCAGTCCCCACATTTGAAAATGGAAGTAGTATTCATCATTTAATTATTAGTTAACCCTTGGCTGCATTCAATGGTAGGTTAAACAGGTACATGTAGATCTCTAGTAAGCCCAAACAAGTCCAACTGAAAAAAAACTTCTTTTTTTTCTGGCATCATCTTAAGTCGTGAGCTATCGTTGGACCGAGCTTGTTCCATTTAAGAGTCTACAGACATGTTTTTCAGGAAATCATTTTTTAAAAATAATTCAATCTGCCTAGGGATCGGGCCATCATTTTGTGAATTAAAAAAAAAAAATTAAGCATATATGATTTCACTTTTAACCGAAACTCAGGACTCGGAGCAAAGTAGGCCTGTATGGCTACACCAAAGTGTATTGGAGGACGTTTTGTTGGGAGGGGGGAACTTATCCTGCTGAATCCTTCATGACATTCATTGATGGACTTTGAAATACTCTGCTTCTCTTAGCTACCAGGGATTTTTGAGTAAAAGTGCTCGTCAATTTTACAGCCACAAACGCAAGATACCATAGACTATATTTCCATAAAATAAAAGACGGATGGAGTTAAGACTGTAGGCTTGATACTTTTTGTTCTCAGTTTGATGAGCTGAGGACTATTCTTGTGCAGGTGTTGATCTGTTCACATCCATAACATCTCCGCACACTTTTGTTTTAAAATTTTTACTTTTTTCGATTTGAAAAGGGGGGTGGCCGGGGGAAGGGGGTAATTTTGGTTTCTTTAAGTACATGTAGCCTACTCTGTGTTTTCTTTGGAATTACGGTTATGGATTTAACCCTTGTTCTTGTGTTTCCATTTCGTCTGTAAAGTTAACTTTAATGTCACCAAACTTTCGATAAATTGGAACTTTTCGGATCCACGCAGCGTCAAATGTCAACATTGTGTCAGTCACGATATTTTTTATTTTTATTTCCGATTTCAGTTGCATGTGAGATTGCTACCTATACTGCCTCAGTCTGAGTATTTTCATTCTGATCACACATTAGAGGTTGAATATCGCTTTTTAAAATCTTTTAAAGTTTTTTTTAAATGCTGACGAGTCTCAACCGGCCCACAAACTCGCTCAAAAGCCGATTTCTGAAACCAACAATATGATCAGAAATCTGGTTTCCTTGCATTTCCCACAGTGTTTGCAAATGGGCGACAACGGCGTTTGGGCCTGTGGGTTCAAAAGTCTTGTGAATGATTTATTGTTCAGCTTTCAAACAAATGCATATTTTTATTACAGAACACCAACTACACATGTGTCTTGAAATGAACCCTCTCCCTCATGTTCCCACCTCAGCCATCTATTTCTTCATTATACATCCAGTAAATTTTATTCTATGAAGTATACATGTATACTGTGGGCATTCTAAGAGAAAATGTTCCAGGGTCTCCACTAGTCCAGAGTGGCACATTTAGCATCCCTTTTCCCCATCTCTCCCAATTTTCCCCCTAATTAAGCTCCGGTGATCTTGATTTTAGTTTGAACAGCAGTGACCCCCCGCCCCCCAAAGGTGTCATCTAGGTACTTTTCAAGGGCTGGCTTTTCTTTATATTATAACCCCCGCAGTGATCTCTTTACGCTAACCCCTCCTCGCCAGTTTCGATTGCAGTCTTCCGATGACTTGATGATTTGGGGGAAATTACAGCAAACGATTTGGATAAATTTACTGAGGGCGGTTTGGCTGGTGCCAGTGGTGGACGATAACTATTTGACTAGCTGCTGATTTGTCGCGATATCGGTACGGGTGTAATTCACTTATTCTGATCCTCATTTATAATTAAATGTCAGTCCGTTTTCTGGAAAGGGATGTGAGATATTTCCTGTCTGTCGGTGGAGGGAAGGGTGTTGGAAACAATATCCAGGTGTCTTTTAATTTTAAGTTTTAATTTTCAAGTTTGTTTTATCTCTGACGGCACTTCAAAAGAGTTACGGGAGCACATTGTTTTATTGGTAATCGAGACTTCCAGTGTAAAAAAAAGTCACTAATCTTTTTCACCCTTGAACTCGGTATGGACACAGTGATTTTTTCATTCATAATTACACTCTGTGACACGGTGTCTGCCGGTGATTTTTTAAAAAACGACCACCGCGTTGGGTTTTTGAGACGTAATACACTTGGCACATACTGTATGCCTGGAAATTCCACTTTGTTGATATTTCTGTACCAAAGCATTCACCATGTACCGTGGATGGATTACAGACAGGTTACATGATATCCACAATCAAAAGTACAGTCGTTCCCGACGTCTGAGAATGTTGAATTCATGTGAACGGTGTGTCAAGTCGCCTGCGGTACAAAGCTGAGAGAGGATATTGCAACTTCTCAAGCAGCGTGTCATGGTATGGACGAGGAAGTTGTCCACAATGTTCATGCTTTCACGATATTTTTTAGGAATAAATAGTTGTTACACACTTTTGATTGTTCTCAGTAGTGATGAACCGATTATAAAAAATTGCAATGAATCGACTGCCGGTTATTTCTCTGCCAATTATGCCAATTTGGGAGCACGGTGGCTCAGTGGTAGACTTGGACTTCTATGCTAGAGGTCCAGAGTTCGATCCCCGTCCGGGACGACCCGCGTTGTGTCCTTGGGCAAGACACTTTATCCCGGTTTCCTACATGGGGGCACGATGACACCGTGTACTAAGGCGTACTGCACGACACGTCAATGGTGCACATGTCTTCAACTGCTGTAACCCTGCTTGAGCAGAGCTTGAACAGAGTTAGAATGTTGAGCTGATAGTTGCTCATCGTTGCTCGGTGGTTCTCTCCGGGTACTCCGGCTTCCTCCACCCGTAAAACTGTCACAGCCACGAAATCTTAGCCATTGTGCATAAGTATGTGACCTTAAACCCCAATAAATAAATTATGCCAATTTCGATTCCGATGGTTGAAATAAGACCCAGAAGAAAATCTGTTGGTGCCTGTTATACTGCAGAATTTTGTTGATAAATCACCAATTACAAAAGCTTAATACCACGTACGTTCTCAAAGTATGCATGTTTAGTACTGGGCATTATTAGCCAAAATTATATTTGCATTTTTGGGAGTTGGGGTGGGGAAAGAACATTATAAACGATACAATCACACGATATTGTTCTCTTGTGATGATTGTGTGTTATTCTGGTAAATATTGTTAATACGGTTTTGTGTAAGAATACAATACACTTCGCTGTATTAACCAGGAAGATACCGAGCACACATGCTTGTGTCTTAATTGAATAATTACTTTGATGTTAATGTGTGTTGTGAAGTTGTATGGCGCATTGTTTTCAGTTATACACGCGACGTCAGAATATATTATTTAATGTTCATTGTTCAACTTGTTTATTTAATCTTACTTGTTTTACAAGGATTGGCGAACAAGTTATGCAACTTATATTAACGCCTCTCCTTGGCCCAATGGCGTAGGTGTGTGAGATGACCTTCATAGCAGCAACTTCGTAGCCTAGCTCTTCTCGAATACTACAAAGGGATCTTTAGCCTGCACAGAGTGTGTCTCTCTCCGCACAGAGGACAGCCATTTTACGTCCCCACCCGATGGGACAGTATGCTGTGACAGCATCAACCCCACAATTGATGCTGACAGAGAGTGTTCGGACACCTCGAGAACTTCCCCGACCGGGATCGATCTCGAGACCTCTGGCATGAGAGACCAGCGCACTTATCCACTCGTCCATCACTCAACTTGTTTCCTCCCTTCATGTGTTTCTTCAGTGTTTGCAATCAACATTGGAGAGAAACATCAAATCAAGAGAGGTAACTGAATTAAAAAAATGGAACTTGACAAACTGAAAACGTGTTTGTGACAGTCATGCAACTTACAAGTTGCGTAACAATCACCTACCATTGAAAAAAGAGTGTTTTTTTAGTTTTTCTGCAATTTCAATTTAATATTGTATTGTGATGCTTGCATCATGAAATACTACAGACTAGCGGTAGAACACATTTTATTTATATTTGTACAATACGTGGAGAGTGTATTATCACTAAATCACTCACAGAGTGCAGATTCCACTCAAGTAATAATTGCAAATTTGTTGCAAAGAATAAGAAACACAAGCAAAGTTCCAGCTAATGGATCTCCGGGTTGTACCCGGAGGTCCATTGGCTGAAACATTGCTTGTGTTTTTGTTCACATGTACAGAATTTGAAAATAATACTTTGGGTGTCAGCTCCACTCCCCAGGTGATTTAGTTACAATCCATTCTCCACGTACTGTACCCAATGTAATGCTGTACAGCATCATGATTGAAGACCGGTAACTTCGATGATAGACGATCAGGTGGGAATGGTGACGATCTCGTTATTCTTGTACCGACTGCAGATGGTAAATTCCGTAATATCGTGGCATTGCAAATCCCTAAATATTCTGATATGCACTACAGTTAAAACTAGAAGTCCTGTCATGAACTGTGCGCTTATCTAGGCTTAATTGCGCAAAGGAATTACGCGCAATTGCCATATCAAATGGCATCCAAAACACGGCAGGCTCTCATGGTTACTCATAGCAAACACAGGCAATGTTTTTGCCAATGAACCTCCGGGTTGCCCGGAGGTCCATTGGCTGAAACATTGCTTGTGCTCAGGCCATACGTACAGAATTTGATGGCCTTACTATGGTCATATCGCGGAGATAAATGCGCAGATCGACGTGCTTTTTGTGCGCATTTCATGACAGGACTTCTAGTTTTAACTGTACACACGTTTTTAATGGGGAAACTTTATTGAAATGGTCAGATATCAAAGAGATTTTAATAGTGTTCAATATAGAATAACCAGAAACTGCCAGTTTTTAGCTGTCGGTTGTCATAATCACAGATGGCCCATAACTCGCTGGTTCTGATTGCCGATTCCAATTATCGGTTCATCACTATTCAGGTCCTAGACTCAGGTTTGGGCCTGAGGTGGTCAGGAGTAGGATTTTTTCTCGGAGAGCAGTAGGCATGCCTGTGTGCCTAAGGAATGTTCGGCCTGAGGAACTAATGACCAAAATTATTGTTTTCTGTATAGTTGTTTCTAGTGGTCACAAAGTATGGTTCACGTTGACTTTAATCGATTATTCTTCTTTGAAAGTAGAGATGGGCAGTTTTCAAATTTCATGTCGGTTCTAGTTTCAGTTTCATTCAAAGAGTCTGGTTTTCGGTTTTGGTTTTCATTGTACAAACATAACAATACATTGCATTTGCATTAAGAAAATTTATTTGGCGCCAGTCAGGGTCACAGGGACTCCCTTTCCAGAGCAACGCACCTGTGTAATAGCCTATACTGGTACTCAGATTTCCTGAGCACAATGTATTCACATAAATTATTTCAAGTGTTTCAAGTTTGAGAAAAAGGTTTTTTGCCTGGAGTCTGTTGCAAAATTTGCCCCCACTCCCCAATACCTGTGTTTGTGTTTTTTGGGTAACCCGACACACACTAAAAAATTATGGCGATCATAAAAATTTTAGTGAGTAAAAGTCGCTCATGTTGGTCATTGTAACCCTAAATTTCCATCCAATTTCAACTGTGATTTTGACGCTGGCTTTGGAGTTCAAGCTTTCAAATTACGTGTAGAAATAAATATATTTGTCATTATAAATGTTGAACAAGTGACAATTTTCAGATTTGTAAAGGAAATCACATTTGATAAACCATGCTGCATAAAAAATAATTTTGTCTCCTATTTTTGTGACGAATGCCATGCTCGAACGCAATACCAATTAGTGCAGCTGTTCTGAAAAAGGGGTGTCGCGACTCTGAATTTAAAAACAATATTAACTTTAGGTCGTTTCCCTCTTTATTCTGAGAAGTGACACCTGATTGGAGTTTTTCAAGATTGAAGTTGAAAACCACAACGACAGGTTTTGTGTAATTGTTTCGGTTTTCATAACAAAATCTGAACTGAACCAAATTTTTTGTAAACTGCCCATCTCTATTTGAAAGTTGAGCAAGAAATTTCATAATCGTGCCAGCCCTAATTGAGCCTTGTGACGGTGTCCTGCACCTTGCAGGCCTGACAATCTAGAAAATCAAGGAGTGCAAAACAGTTGCCCTCGTCAGATTGCCTGGCAGTGCAATTGCACCTGAAATTTTTAATGTGCATACTTGTATGCTATTTTGGTTTTATTCACCTCAAGGTATTACTGTTGTGACTGAAAAATTATGCTACATTCAGCTGCATAGTGGAAAAATTGACACACATCTTCTCATTATTAAAAATTTTTGCTTTCAATTCTTCTATGTTCTTCCCTCAAAATGTATCCAGGTACGACACAGAATGGGTCATGAATTGTTGTGAATCAATGGAACATTGACAAATTTTTGTCCCCTGAGTTCCAATGTGTTCTATGTGCCAGTAGGCACATAGAACACATTGGAACTCAGGAGACGAAATAGATTTTAACCCTTTACCCAACGAATCGGCCGCATCCGCCCGCGTAATATGCAAATTCAGCAGTTGAAAAAATATTATTTTTCAAAAAATTTCAACAAAACCATATCATGTGACTCCTTGTTGGAACGAGCTCGTTCCAACGAGGTGTCACATGATATGGTTTTGTTGAAATTTTTTGAAAAAATGATATTTAAAATAATAAATTTTGATATCGTCTGCGTTGGGTAAAGGGTTAAAGGCAGTCCCAAACAGGTCTGGCATTCCAAAAAATCAAGGGGGCCAAAAAATTGCCCTCCTCAATTTTTTCTAGTTGTGCAGTAGGCGTGCAGCACTCCTGCACTCCTAAAGAATATCAGGCCTGACCTTGGATGTCATTGTTAGCTTGCTGAGGTATTTGAGATGGAAAGTGGAAACCATATACACTGTAAGCACAGAAAAAATCATTTGAAATCCACAAAGTCCCCATTTGTAAAACACTCTGAAGATATCAGTATTTTGTGAAGACTATTTTTTATAACTATGTCAAGATTATAAACCAAGTTCAACCAACTGTATTGAACAAAGCCATATTTTACACTTTATTGTGTCAGGTACATTGACCTGAGTTCACTTTCACCAATGTAACTAAATGTTTGAATACATGTATGGGTACAATACTGTACTAGCCAAAATAAATTATACCAGGGATACACAAATGGGATAACTGGGTACTCTGCATTAATCAAGTTCCTCCAAACTTTTCTAGGATAACCTTTTCTCGCTCCTCTAAAATCACCTGGTTCAAATTAAGAGTTTCATATAAACCCATTCGGACAATTGATTGTTCTTCTATTTTTATTTTTTTTTTTTATGCTCTCGAAATTTTTTTTCGTGGGCATATAGTGTTTGTCATTTCCATCTGTTCGTGTCCTCTCCATAACTCTTGAGATGCTTCTTTGGATTTTGTTAAAACTTGGCATACACATGGGGATGGTGAGATGATGTTTTGCGATAAAAAAAATTTTTTTTGCTCGATTGAAGTGAAGGTCACAGATCAAGGTTATTGGCATGTCGGGGGGCACAGTCACTTTCGAGTGACAGTCTCTTGTTTTTCTTTTAAATTTATTGCTTTTCAGAAGTCAGAGATTATTCAGAATTTAAATGATTATTCTTTTACTGACCTAGCGGGTGGGGTATTTGGAAGACAAAAGTTATAAATCTGACCAGTTATATACTTTGCCAACAAAGGTTGAAGGGGTAGGTAGTAGTCACATCACAGTGTACATGTCAGAAGGAAGTTCATTTGAACTATGCTGAAGATCAGGGGGCAATTTAATTTTTAAAAACTGTATGACAGTTTACTAACTTGAATAAATTTCGATAAGCTTTTCCTATTATTTATATGTTTTTGTCATGTAAAATTGATTAGCAAAAGTTGAAAATTGATTTGAAAATCGCTATGTGAACCCAGTTAAATCGAGCCCTGTAAATAGACAATTTTATTTGTGCAGTCATTACCAACAACTGCTAGAGTCTGAAATCAGAGACGAGAGTAATTTGCACCCGTAAAATGTTAGTATATGAATTTTCAAGGGAATACTGTCACCAAACACCAGCCAGGAACATGATATGTCATAACGTCATTAAATAGGATGGCTGTTCAGTAAATGTGTGGGGTAGACCAATCAGTATTTTCAGTGTGCAGTCCCGAGGTTGCACGTTGAAAATATTGATAAGTCTACCCCAAATAACGAATATGGACTTTTCTTATTGCTGCCATTGAACTGCATGTGTTGTGTCCTTGGGCAAGGCACTTTATCCCGGTTGCCTACATGGGGGCATGATGACGCCGTGTACTAAGGCATACTGCACCTCGATGGTGCACATGTATTCAACCGCTGTAACCCTGCTTGAGCAGAGCTTGAACAGAGTTAGAATATTGAGCTGACAGTTGCTCGTCGATGCTCTGTGGTTCTCTCCGGGTACTCCGGCTTCCTCCACCCATAAAACTGTTGTGGTCACGATTAGCCATTGTGCATAAGTATATAACCTTGAACACCAATAAATAATAATAATAATATTGCTGCCATTGCACTGGCATAGCAGATATCACTAGTTTTCAAAGGGTTAAATGTATAAGGAATTGCTGAATTATGACAGTAACTTGCCACTGACCACAGATTGCTACTTTCTCAAAACAACACACATTTATATGCCCTCACAGTATATTAGTGCTCCACAATATTTTTCAACGAGTGCATTTTTTAGCTCCCATAAAATCGAAAACACGGGTGGTGACGGGAGCAATTGCGCTTGCACCCATCTCATTTCCAGGACTAGTGGATGTGCTTCATATTATCTTTGAAGTGAAATTATTAAGTCTGTGGATTTGCCCTCTTATAATTTATGGGAGCGTGCCTCCAGGTAATCTCCCATAAATTGTAACAAGTCAAACACAAGTGGGCAAATTGTAATGACCATAAATAATTCAGCACTCTACCAGTTGTAAAAAAAAACGCTGACAAAAGAGAGTGCAGTATAATTGGGGTTATCTTGGCTTTAAAGGGTTATTCATAATTTCATGCCAAATTTAATTAAACTTGGATAACGACTTCACAAATTTATTCTGGATATACATGTGCAGTTAAAACTAGAAGTCCTGTCATGAAATGCGCACAAATAGCGCGTTGATATGCACGTTAATGTGCGCGTTATGGCCCAAGTAAAGCTATCATATTCTGTACGCATGGCCTGTGCACAAGCAATGTTTCAGCCAATGGACCTCCGGGTAACCCGGAGGTCCATTGGCAGAAACATTGCATGTGTTTGCTATGAGTAACCAGGAGAACCTGCCATGCTTTGGATGCCATTCGATATTGCAATCGCGCAATTCCTACGTGCAATTAAGCCTAGATAAGCACACTATTCGTGACAGGACTTCTAGTTTTAACTGTATATACATACATAGCCACGACCATCTTTATTTTATACTGTAGATTATGCATATAGATGTGATTCTCAGGGTTAGTGATTTTAAAAAAAAAAAAAAAAATGTTTTTTTTATTTAAATCGATTTATTTGATTTTTATTTCCATACTGTAAATTATTCACCAGAGGATACTTTTTCTCACATGATTTCTTTAGATAAGATAGGGTGAGTGTATTGGCAGCAGTTCATATCAAAGGCTACCCAAAGAATGGACACAAATAACTGATACTAAAACATTTACATGTGTTACCCATTTCAGTCTGGGGTGGCATTAGGGGAAGAATTCCAGAAAACATTTTGCATGTAATAGACGGCCTAGATGGAAATAGCGAGGTACATGTATCATTGACATTTATGTTTTCTCATTGTTACAACATTGCTTGAAGGAAGATAACTTCTCGAAATCATTTTTGCAGTATTCTTAATATGAAAATCACTGATGCTTGTTACATGTATTAGAGTTGATTTAGTATTTTTGATGGGTTCATTGAAAGATTATCATGGACATGTACACAGTGCTCAAAATAACTTTTTTTCTTTGCGTTGCAAAATGCTATACACTTCCAAAAAATGAATAGCATTTTGTAAAAATTACATAGCTATTTTTGTATACACATGCACAAGAGTTGTGTTATGCTGTTTTGTATTGAATTCTTCTAAGTAGATAGAATAGTTTCCATCCATTTCTGGCCATTTCCAAATGATCTGCAACACATGAAACATTTACTACGTTTTTTTTAACTGAACTGCCTTTGAGGGTTGCAAGGACTTGGATATTTTCAAATGGCGTCTTGGTTGTTCAATAGAGTTCTCAAAATGGAAGTTGGGATTTTTAATTTTAAAGGGCTTGAAGTTATTTTTATGGACATTTTATGCAAAGTGTTGTAAAAACAGGAAGAATTTAAACCGATAGAATTCATCTTACATATGAAGTTGCTAATGATGCTTGATGGAGAGTTAATCTGAGTTATGCCTGGAATGTTCCACAATCAGAAGTAAAGCATCAGTGAACTATTTTTCAAATTTGTTTGCAAATTTTCATTTACATTTTGCGATAAAAGATAATCAACTGCAACCTAATAGGCTGCAGTTGATTATCTTGTATCGCAAAATGCTATACATAATTGAACATTGTGTAGCTTTTTGCAAGTTTTGCATAGCAAAAAGCGACGCGACACCACTTATTTTGAGCCCTGCATGTACATGGTTTAAAATCTAAGTTCACTTTAATATGATTCTATTCATATCAGCTGAAAATTACAGTGTATATAAACTTATTCAGGAACAATCAACTAACCTACAGCATGTTCCAGTAGTCAAGACACAGTAGGATGTGCATTTCCAGTGCTGAAAATGAACAAAATTGATGGGTGCAGTTTTAAACTCCCTCAAAATCAGAGACGAGAGTAAATTGCACCCATAAAATGTTAGTATATGAATTTTCGAGGGACTACTGTCACCAAACACCAGAAACCTTGAACCTTTGAATAGGGCTGCACGGTTTTTCGATAAGCCGGTAATTACCGGTATTCAATGTGCTACCGGTAGAATACCGAGACGTCTGAAGAAATATCGGTTTATCGATATTCACGGTATTTTTAAAAATACTTACGATATTGTTTGGTATGCCTTCTAGCACTGTCTTTCCAGTGGTGAAATTCAACTTCAATTATCAATTAACATGTGTCCAGGAGAAAAGTTTCTACAGTTGTTTTCATGACGATTAGGTTATGATAACTGTTAGTGTCAAAACACGTGGTGAAGACTGACTCTTCTGTTGTGATAGTGATTTACCCTGCACTAATCCGCTACTGTCTTGCACAAGAAACATGAACGCTGTTAATCCCATTGAAGTTGTGTGAACCTATTGATACCGCGATGACGAAAGAGAACAGACAATAAACATTCCCTTTTGTTTTCAATTTGTTTGTCGTATTTGTGTTAGCAAATTAGGGTAATATGAGTAATGGGCGTCGATTAATTAGTATATATTAATCTTCCACCTCATACAGCGACAAACTATTTTGTTGAAAACATGGATTCCACACTAGTATCGAAACAAAATGCAAAATCGCCTGTATGGACGTATTTTGGATATGAAGCAAGGTGGCATATCCGGCCAATGTGCACTGTCGTTTTCAAATTAATTCAGCTGTGGTATGTTTTCTACTATTTCTATGACCCCATTTGATGAAAAGAAGGAGTAAGACAACAACAGTGAAAATTGTTTTTGTCCCATCGAATGATTCTGTTGGCATTTGTCGGAGTTTTACATTCAAAATTAAATATACATTTTCTGCCAACATTCTGTTTTCAATGTTGATATTACGATGTATATTTTATTAGATATGCTATCTCCGCCAAAAATTGAAGAAACATAGAAAAAAAGATGATTTTCTCTGCCCCATCCCTCTTCAGTATACCTTTAGGAAAATAGGCAGGTCAACAGTCGATTTTGTCCCGACTTCGGTAAACTGGTATACCGCGGTATTTTTTTAGATACCGATACCGGTATTCAATTTCAAATACCGTGCATCCCTAACTTTGAACCTGAGTGGCCGCTTTTCCAGCGAGGAACATGATATGTCATAACGTTATTAAAAAGGATGGCTGTTGAGTAAATGTGTGGGGTAGACAATCAATATTTTCAACGTGTAGCCCCCGAGGCTGCACGTTGAAAATATTGATTGGTCTACCCCAAATAATGTATATGGTCTCTTCTAATTGCTGCCATTGAACTGGTATGGCAGATACCACTAGTGTTCAAAGGGTTAAGTGTATAAGAAATTGCTGAATTCTGACAGTAACTTGTAACTGGACAGGTTGCTGCTTTCTCAAAACAACACACATTATTATGCCCTCACAGTATATTAGTGCTCCACAATATTTTTCAACGAGTGCATTTTTTAGCTCCTGTAAAATAGAAATCACGGGTGCTGATGGGAGTAACTGCACTTGCACCTGTCTCATTTCCAGGACTGGATTTCCATTCTGTTGATTAGTTCTGTCATAATCACTGCCTAAATACTGTCTTTAAACAGTTAATATGATTTCAGTCATGTTTTAGCTCATTTCCAAGTTGTTTAAAAAAAATATTCCTGACAATTTGTAAGTTTTTGATTTAAATCAAAGCTTTCTACCCCCCCCCCCCCCCCCCTCCCCAAAAATGGTATATCTAGAACAGTGATAGCTTGTGCTTTTACATACAAGCTTTTGGTGGTTTTGTTGATGGAAGGTACATAGTACAGTACCTTGGCAGTGGTTTCTAGTGAAGTCTTTGCTGCCAGTACAGGCAGTCAGAACTTCACTTGACATACTGCAGAGTCAGAATGTTACTATCTTATGAGGGAGCAAAAAATAAACAGAACACTCCAGGCCTTTGAGGGCACTTTCAGAATCTATGAGAAGAATCAATTGAACATTTTGTTAGAAGTTAATTTTCATTGTTTTCCTGGAGAGAATCATTTGCGAGAATCGATTCTCAGGGCTTATATTTCGACGAGAATCCGAGAATCAATTTGCACAAAGATTCGCACAATAAAACAGGCGAGAATCCATGTAGATTCTTGTTGCACCTTTGCTAGGATTCGCGTGAAAAAAATTGAGTCAATTTAACCCGTTAAATAACACAGTGGCAACAAATTAACCAAAAGAAGGCTAACTTGACCTGAAATATCCTGACACTTTGTCAATAAAATCTTACAAATATGTCTGTCATTGGAACCGGCTCACTGAGCCGGTTCCAATGACAGCCATATTTGTAAGATTTTATTGGTAAATATTGTTCATTTAATTATTTTATCATTTATTTATTATTTATTGTTTAAAAATTATCAAAATTAGTTTTAAAAATTGAAAAGGTGTGTTGGGTAAAAGGTTAACATGTATTATCAGTATACAAAAGTGGTTCAACCATGGTGGTGTCATGGGATCCTGGGACGCTCATACATGTAGTACATGTACAGTACGTGGAGAGTGTATTATCACTAAATCACCCGCAGAGTGGAGATTCCACCCAAGCAATAACTGCAAATTTGTTGCAAAGCATAACGAGTACAAGCAAAGTTTCAGCCAATGGACCACCAGGTTAAACCCGGAGGTCCATTGGCTGAAACACTGCTTGTGTTTTTTGTCGATATGTACAAAATTTGAAAGTTATAGCTTGGGTGACAACTCCACTCTGCGGGTGATTTAGTTACAATCCACTCTCCATGTACTGTAGGTATGGATTCTTTCAACCGTTTTCACAAGAATCCAAATGGATTCTTACAAATTTAGACGAAATATAAGTCTGATTCTGATTTTTGCATCAATTTCAGTCCCTGTGTATTGGCTTAGCATTTGTGTTATGAACGTGCATGTATGGTTCATACTGTGGTTTTGAAATTGATTGATCAATCATTGACATGTATTCAAGTAATACCAAATAATAAACCTGTCAAGGAAGAGCTGAGAGAATTTTTAGTTTTCCAGTTTAGTTCCAGTTTTGGTGGCAAACCACATTAAACAACCTCTCAGTTTTATCGTCTTTGTGCATAAACTGATCATCATCATACTACAAGGGGATGTCAAAAAGTTTTGAGCTTAACATAAATAAAGCTGGAATATCGGTACAGAACAGATTTATTTTTCAGCATACAGTTAAAACTAGAAGTCCTGTCACAAACTGTGCGCTTATCTAGGCTCAATTGCACATAGAAATTGTGTGCAATTACCATGTCAAAGGGCATGCAAAGCACGGCAGGTTCTCCTGGTCACTCATAGCAAACACAGGCAATGTTTCAGCCAATGGACCTCTGGGTTACCCGGAGGTCCAGGGACTGATATAAGCTTCATACACCGTAACCTTAAAATAGGTTACGGTGTGCCTAGCATACCGTAACCTGTAGGTTTCCGTAGTGTAGATATAAGGTAAATTATTAAGGTACTCAGTTTCCTCTCGTAACCTAATAATAGGTCTCGAGTTTATAGAAACACGTAACCTCCCCCATAACATAACCAATAGGTTAAGGCTTATGTCGGACCCTGATGTCCATTGGCTGAAACATTGCTTGTGCACAGGCCATATGTACAAAATTTGATAACCTTACTATGGTCATAACGCGTAGATTAACATGCAGATCGACACGCTATTTGTGCGCATTTCATGACAGGACTTCTAGTTTTAACTGTAGTCCCCTTGTAATTCAGTACACTTGTTCCACCTGGGCTGCCATTCGTTGATGCCACGTCTGTTGAAGTCCATATCTTGGTCCTGTAGCCAAGCCTCCACATCAGCAGTAAGTTCCTCATCATCTTGACATCTTTGACCACGTAAGTGTTTCTTCAAATTTGGAAAGATATGGTAGTCACCAAGTGACTACCATCTCTTTCCAAATTTGAAGAAACACTTACTTGGTCAAAGTGACTACCATCTCTTTCCAAATTTGAAGAAACACTTTCGTGGTCAAAGATTCAAGATGATGAGGAACATACTTCTGCCGTGGAGGCTTGGCTACAGGACCAAGATATGAACTTCAACAGACGCAGCATCAACGAATGGCAGACCAGGTGGAACAAGTGTATTGAATTACAAGGGGACTATATTGAAAAATAAATATGTTCTGTGCCGATATTCCAGCTTTATTTATGTTCAAAACTTTTTGACATCCCCTCTTATCTTACTGGGAGAGAACTGGACTAGTGGCCCATATGGTCTCTTGTCACTTGGACTAACGGGCAAAGGGTCGAATTTGTCGTGTTCTCATTGTCACATTTTCTCCCTTTTTGACTCGTCACTAAGGGAGATAATGTGACAATGAGAACACAACATAGATTAGATCAACTTTATTAATTTGTTACTCTAATTTATGTGTTTTCTGACACAATGGGCTTAGCAACTGATCTGGAACACCCTGGGGCATAAATCCTGGTGGGATGTGTGGGGGTGAGGGGAGTGTTACACCCCCTCCCCCCCCCCCCCCCCCCCCCCCCCCCAATATTCAAATCTTCTGTTTGTAGGGCAGGTTACTAGGGCTGTCACCTTTAATCGATTGTCGTTCGGTCACGCTAAAATTGCTTAGTATTTTTCATTGTCGATGAATCGCTAAATTTTACCCCCGTTTTAGACGTTCAATAATTAAAAAAAAATTGGATGAAAAAACTATTGTTGCTGAAAGTAAAAGGTCCAGAACGTCAAAATTAAACCTCAAGACGCCGTTAGAACCATTTGTCTTTCAGGTACATCAAAGCTTTGATGTTCTGAACTTTTGAAACGTCAGTGTAATAATCAAGACTGGTCGGCAGTTGCGAACTTGCGAAGTTTGCAACTGACGACAGGTCTTGATTATTACACTGATGGTTCAAAAGTTCAGAACAACAAAGCTTTGAATGTACCTAAAAGAGGATTGTCTTCGTTGTTTACTTGAGGTTGGTCAGCTAACTTGAACTTCATTTTTAACAACTTCAAAGAGCGGGAGGGGGGAGGGTCATCTAGGTACGATTAATCGATTATTATCGATTATTTGCGACGATTAATCGATTCCTAAATTTAAAAATTGTGACAGCCCTACAGGTTACCCGGTCACCATGGTCCGTGGCCCATGCAACTACGGCCCTGCCAAGGAATTATTTGCCAGAATGTTGCCCTGGCTAACAGAATAGAGCTGAACAGCTAGGGTATTCTGGGCACCTGATATATCATGGTCTTGTACAACTTCCATCTCAGTTCATACGCCCTGCTGCCCATGCAAAAGGAGGACCGAGTGTCCTTGTAAATTCAACAATTCTATTTAGAGTTTATTCATTTATCTTCCTGTGTGGAGTATCCTGCCCTACAGGGCACCTCATATATGATATGTACTAGTGCTCAAACGACTAGTGAATTCCAAACTCGACTAGTCAATACCCAAAAGTCAAGTCGACTTCGACAAGTCTTTGGTGATAACTTATCTTCTTATAACAGTGTTGGTGTTCCGGTAGAGTGCTGAAGGTCCAAATTTGGCTTCACTTGGGCATTCACATACAGCAACTTACTGGACCATTATTCTATTAATGTGCTTCTAATTATGCTAAGAGTGAAATTATATAGTCTTATTTAATTTGCCTTGTTGCGATTTATGGGAGAGTGCCTATAGGCACTCTCCCATAAATTGCAACAAGGCAAATTAATAACATATCCTGATAGCCCAAAATAATTCAGCACTCTACTAGTACCAGTTAAAACAAACTACTGTCACTACTATTAGATGGCAATAGATGTATACAATGATTGCCCAATATTGCTGTGCAAACTGCCTGACAGTGGCACAGAAGGGATACTATTTACCTAAAAGCTTGAACCCCGACCACTAGTCGACTGCACAATTGAGAGTCGACTACTGGTTTGCCCAGAGTCGACATCGACTAATCGTTTGAGTACTAATATGTACTGTTGAAGGCACTTGAAAAGGTGATATATATGCAGGGCAATATGCGCTGACAGTGGGGCAAAATGATGATACAACCCCCAATAGTTTTCAGTGGTTACAGGCCTGAGAACCCCTAAGAATGATCAAAGGGAAGTTAGGCTGAACCCAATGGAGATACTTAAAGACAGAGCTTTTTGTGGTGAGTGCTGTCCTATAAAGTATTGCAAATATTTTTCAAGTTATGGAGCCTGAAGTGTTGTTTACCATACCAGTAATGAGTATGTAATCAACTAGGGCTGCACGGTATATCGATAAACCGACATATACCGGTATTCAAAGCAATATCGATTGAATACCGGTGTAATTACAAAAATATCGGTTTATCGTCATTATTTATTTACCCACAATTTAATTTTCAAGATGTCTTGAGCTTTTTAACTGTAGCCCCGAATGAATAATATTATCCCTTTATCCAAGGAATCGTCTGCTTGTGCAATGGTAAAAAACAAATTCAGCGGTTGAAAAAGTAATTTTCAAAAATTTCAACAAAACTATATCATGTGACCCCTCATTGAAACGAGCTCGTTGAGCTCGTTCCATTGAGGGGTCACATGATATAGTTTTGTTGAAATCTTTGGGGAAAATCTGATAAACTAATTTTGAAAATAATAAATTTTGATATCGTCTGCGTTGGGTGAAGGTTTTTCAAACCACATCATCAAGGCATGCTAATTCGTTCCGACTGTGATGCCCCGAGCCTCGATTGTGGTACTTGTGTTCATATATCCGAACAGTTTTCGATATACCGGTATACCGCGGTATTTTTTTGAATACCGATACCGGTATTCAGTTTTGAATACCGTGCAGCCCTATTATCAACAAAACCAAAACCCCAAGGTTTTTTCCTGGAACCAAACTGAAATCGAAACCGAATCTAAAAAAGTAAAAAATCAAAACCACCCAGCTCTATCATGGAACTTGTTGAGCAGTTTCAGCAGTTACATTATCCTTGTCAGGTGATCTAGAAGTTTCATATTGTTAACTTTGCCAGTATTTTTTTTCACACTTGTATCCACTCAGTTCATCTTCATTTGTTTCTAGTGCCATTGCAACTGCTTTCATCCTTTGTTCTGTTCTGTCTGCACCAAGTATGCACCGATTACAGGAAAGGTGATTGCTTCTCAAGTAAGTTGTACCTGAATGAAACTGCTATTCACTGCAACCATATGGCGATAATACTATCAGTGTCATAATGAATTGAAGGTTAACCCTTCCTCTACATGCTTCACACAGCTCTTGGGGAAAAAATCATCCTGGAGAAAATGATGTTTGTTTTGAAAAGCCCTTGAATTACATGTAGAAATTTGCCCTTGACAAGCCATTGAATAATGTGAAATAATGTGAAAACCCTTGAATTTCTAGCATTTCTGAAGGAATTCTAAAAGCTTCTCTTTTTTTTTTTTTATTAACTAGGTCTTTCAGATAGCTGCGGATTGTTTTTGTTTGAAAAAAAATGGGTCAAAAATAATTTTTGGTTGGGTCAAATTCAGTAAAAAAAAAAAGTATGGTTATGAGCCTTTGAAAAACTCTGTTTTGGTCATGAAAAACCCTTGAATTTTTTTTCCGAGATAATGAACCATGAAACCACTGCCAAGGTACTGTAACTACCACCAACAAGACCATCAAAATCCTGTATGTGGAAACACTTGTTTATATATGTACAAATAAGACAAGAAACCTATTAAATGTGGAAGTAGGCCAATAAGGCATAAACTCTGGCAAACATGTACAGTTAAAACTAGAAGTACTGTCACAAACTGTGTCCTTATCTAGGCTTAATTGCGCATAGGAATTACGTGCAATTGCCATATCGAATGGCATCCAAAGCACGGCAGGTTCTCCTGGTTACTCATAGCAAGCACAGGCAATGTTTCTGCCATTGGACCTCCGGCTCACCCGGATATCCATTGGCTGAAACATTGCTTGTGCACAATGGTCATCACACGCAGATTAATGAGCAGATCGATGTGCTATTTGTACGCATTTCAAGACAGGACTTGCAGTTTTAACTGTAAAGATGAGGTTTGATTTTAACTATGGGAAATGTACTGGTTACATTCACAAGGGTATAAGAGTATTCTGAGACTAGTCTCATATTTTATATTATTTACATGTAAGAACCCCGATTGTCCCAATGGGGGCACGATGATGCCGTCCACTAAGGCGTACTGCACGTCGATGGTGCACATGTCTTCAGCCAATCTAACCCTGCCTGTGCTGCAGTGCGGAGTTATGATGTTGGGGAGCTGGCAGCTGCTCGTTGTTGCTCGGTGGTTCTCTCCGGGTACTCTGCCTTCCTCCCCCTGTAAAACTGTCCCGGTCATGATTAGGTATTGTGCATAGGTATGTGACCTAAAACACCAATAAATAAATATTACATTGTAAGAACTGAAAATGGATTCTTGCGGCAGGACTTGGCAAGAATCAAAACTGGTTCTCGTGAATCAGGACAGATTTTTTTTTTAACCCTTCACCCAACGCTTACGATATCAAAATGTTTTATTTTAATATTTGTTTTTTTCTAATTTTTCAAAAAATTTCAACGGAAGCATATCATGTGACCTCTCTTTGGAACGAGCTCGTCGTTGAAATCTTTTGCGATATATATATATTTTTTTTAACTTCTTAATTTGTAAATTACGAGGTCGGATGCGGCCGATTCGTTAGGTAAAGGGTTAAGGTCTGGATATCAGTACATGATTGGCAAAAAGTAAAACATGATAATGTGTGTTGAATTATTTATTTTAATCAACCTATCACCTTTTATTCCCTGTATTGTAATAATACTGTGACTGAAAAATTGTACTACATTCAGCTACATTGTGGAAAAATTGGCAAACACATCTCACTATTCAAAATGTTGCATTCAATTCTGATTTGACTGTCTTCTACACTCAAAATGTATCGAAATGCAGCACTGAATGGATCATGAATTATTGCAAATCAATGCAACATTGACAAAACGTCCCCTGAGTTTCAATGTGTTCTCTGTGCCAGTAGGCACAGAGAACACATTGGAATTCAGGGAACGAAATGATAATAGATTTTAAAGACAATTCCAAGCAGGTCTGGCATTCCAGAAAATCAAGGGGTGCAAAAAATTACCGCACTCATTTTTTTCTATTAGTGCAGTAGGCATGCAGCACTCCTAAAGAATGCCAGGCCTAAATGTGCAACAAACATCAACCCTGAAAGGAAGAAACAGTATCAAATGTTGAGTCATCCTATCCACATAGTTCACAGAGGCTAGAAATCTGGACATTCCTTTATCTGGACCCATTTTATCAGAGAAAGCACTGAATATGGCCAAGGAAGGACTTTGAATGGGTGTTGTCGATGGCAAGAGTGTTGGGGGAGGGGGGAGTTAGGGTGTTGAAACTTCCATTGAAAGCTTTCTGAAAAATGATTCAAAATGTAGATATTGTCATTGGCATTATTCCCTGGAAGGTTTTCATTGACGGTTGGTGAAAGAATGATGCTGTGAATGGGTATTTTCGAAGCTGGGTAGAGGGTGGGAGGGGTTACAATCCAAACCTTTCATAGAAAGTCTTCTTTCATAGAAATCTTTTTAAAAAATATTTCAAGTCGCTGTCATTATCTTTCCCTTGAAGGTTTTCTTTGAGAATTTTACCCAGATCATGACAAGACACAATTCTCTGTCCACTTTTGGCATTACAGCTCTCTTGCACTTGCAGTTACATGTACATGCATGTATTTTCATTGAATGAGTTGCAAATTAACCCTTTACCCACTAGTACTGAAACGATTAGTCGACTAGTCGATGTCGACTCTGGGCAAACCAGTAGTCGACTCTCAATTGTGCAGTCGACTAGTCGGAGGAGTTCAAGCTTTTAGGTAAATAGTATCCCTTCTGCGCCACTGTCAGACAGTTTGAACAGCAAAATTGGGCAATCAATGTATACATCTATTGCCATCTAATAGTAGTGACAGTAGTTTGTTTTAACTGGTACTAGTAGAGTGCTGAAATATTTTGGGCTATCAGGATACGTTATTAATTTGCCTTGTTGCAATTTATGGGAGAGTGCCTATAGGCACTCTCCCATAAATCGCAACAAGGCAAATTAAATAAGACTATATAATTTCACTCTTAGCATAATTAGAAGCACATTAACAGAATAATGTTCCAGTAAGTTGCTGTATATGAATGCCCAAGTGAAGCCAAATTTGGACCTTTAGCACTCTACCAGAACACCAACACTGTTATAAGGCGACAAGTTATCACCAATGACTAGTCAAAGTCGACTTGACTTTTGGGTATTGACTAGTCGACTTTGGAATTCACTAGTCGTTTGAGCACTATTACCCACCAAACACGATATCAAAATTTATTATTTAAAAAAAAAAAAAAATCAACAACAACCATATCATGGGACCTCTCATTGGAACAAGCTTGATGATCTTGTTCCAATGAAGGGTCGCATGATATGTTTTGTTGAAATTTTGGAAACATATATTATTTTCAACTGCTGAATTTTTAAATTCATTTGGTAAATAAAGGATTGATGATGGTACATGTAAGTGATGAATGTTGTGCAGCAAGAATGCAACATACTCATCCAAAATGTATGTTATCCCTGCTGTATATTCTAAAAAATTCCCAGGTAATTAATATATTGTATGCTGTCTTTCTAATTTGGTGCATTATGATGTGTGTAATTTATCATTATGTCAGAACTTTATTGCGTACACATAGACAGATCTGTGCACCACAAATTTTGTGCATTTAATGATGTACTGGGATATTTATATATGTACATCTTCATTATCTAAGACATTTATGATTGGTTTGTTACTTTATTACTTACATGTATTGACCTTTATATACTCCCAGCAATGAGTTGTGGAAGTATACTGGAATCATTTTGTCCATCTGTCTCTGTCCTTCCATCCATAAACATAGTTTTGTCCGGAGATTTTCTCAAGACATTTATGGACCAATCTGCTCAAAATTTGGTATGAATGTTCTAGGGCTGTCACGATCAATCGATTAATCGATTGTTGATCGGTCACAGCGAAATCGATTAGTATTTGTCGTTGTCGAATAATCGGTAAATTGTATCCTGTTTTAGATGTTTAATAATTAAAAGAAAATTTGATGAAAAAACTATTGTTTCTAAGGTATTGAGTTAAGAACATCGATGTTAAACCCCAAGAAGCCGTTGGAAGCATTTGTCTTCCAGGTACATTCATCAAAGCTTTGATGTTCTGAATCTTTGAACCGTCAGTGTAATAATCAAGACCGGTCGGCAGTTGCGAAGATCGCAACTGCCGACCAGTCTTGATCATTACACTGACGGTTCAAAAGTTCAGAACATCAAAGCTTTGAATGTACCTAAAAGTTGATCGTCTTCGTTGTTTACTTGAGGTAGGTCAGCTGACTTGAACTTCATTTTTATCGACTTCAAAGAGAGGGAGAGGGGTGGGGGTCATCTAGGTATGATTAATCGATTATTATCGATTATTTGCGATGATTAATCGATTCCTAAATTGAAAAATCGGGACAGCCCTAGAATGTTCACCACGAGACCTGGCAATCTAGAAAATCAAGGAGTGCAAAACAGTTGTCCTCAGATTGCTTGGAAGTGCAATTGCACCTGAAATTTTCAATGCAAAAACTGTATGCTATGTTGGTTATAATCACTTCAAGGTATTAATATTGTGACTGAAAAAAATTGGACCACATTCAGCTACATAGTGGACAAATTTTCACACACATCTTCTCATTATTCAAAATGTTGCATTCAATTCTTATGTGACTGTCTTCTACATTCAAAATGTATCGAAATGCGGCACAGAATGAGTCATGAATTATTGCGAATCGGTGCAACATTGACAAATCATCCCCTGAGTTCCAGTGTGTTCTCTGTGCCAGTAGGCAGTAGACACAGAGAAAAGTTCGCAACTGCCGACCGGTCTTGATTATTACACTGATGGTTCAAAAGTTCAGAACCTCAAAGCTTTGAATGTACCTAAAAGAGGACCGTCTTCGTTGTTTACCGGAGGTGGGTCAACTGACTTGAACTTCATTTTTTATCGACTTCAGAGAGAGGGAGAGGGGGTCATCTAGGTACGATTAATCAATTATTATCGATTATTTGCGACGATTAATCGATTCCTAAATTAAAAAATCGTGACAGCCCTAGTATGGATGTGCACTATCATGGGAATCTATACACCTTATAGTTTCGATTAGACTTTTTTGCCAGAGTTAGGCCCCTTTTCATCTTAGAATGATATGGTGGGGGGAGGGGGGGTTGGGAGGGTATGGACAGGCCCATCTGGAACAGTCACACCTCTAGTTGTTATGAATGTGTTTCAGTGTTTCTTTTAAACTTATTTAATCATCATGTTCCCACGTGCATGTCTTTAAAATTTATGCAAGATTCAGAATTGATTCTACCAAATGATTCTCGCAAGGATAACAATGAGAATGAACTTGAATTCTCGCGAAATGTTCATTTGATTCTTGTCAAAATTTCTGAAAGTGTCCTTAATTTGTCGGGTTCGAGAAGCCACTAATGACTATGTTGCCTTTATTGAAGAGTGCTGAAAACCACTTTAGTGGCTCTGCACTGTGTGCATTAACTTTTGTTTTGCTCAGTAGTAAAATGTTTGTATAAGGACTAAAAAAGTTAAAAATTTGTTTCTCTAGCCCTCCTGCATGGTCCTTTTGTCTGTCGCATGCTGTCTTTTTATAACCAGTGCAAACTTAAGAAAATAAAAATAAAATGGTTTATGTCTGATATTTTACCCAAGTTAATAAAATTGATAAATTTTCCCTTGAGTGCAACTGCAAAGCCTTGTTGCCCTCAAGGGACGAAATACACCACCACCCAGGGCCATTCTGTAGATTATGAGACCTAAAACATAAAACAAACCAAGACTATGAACTTCAGAGGGCAAAGAAATAATTACAAAAATAAAAAAAACGTCCGCCTGCCCGCCTACATGCAATTTTACAAAACCTGGCCTGAGAAACAGAAGATCCACTTTGTTTGGCCTAAATGTTATTTTTAGCTCAACTTTGGCGAGGCCAAATTTGAGCTTATGCCATGGCCAGTCGTCTGTCGTCTGTCTGTCCGTCAACAATTCAATACGGCTCGGGTTAGAGGCCGTATTTATGAACCGATCTTTACGAAACTTCTTGGGTACCTTTGTTATGACCATGGGACGAGAACGAGTGTTTTTGGGTCCGATCCAAAATTCAAGTTGGCTGATGGTGGCCATTTTGTATAGACTTAGGTGAAATCAGATTTTTGCACAGAACTTCCTTATGAAAGCGCTGATTTGAATAATTTTTTGTATGAATGTTTAGTACCATGGGATACATCACACATAATACAGGTTTTTTTCTCGTACGTTTTTTTCTCTAACAGTAAATTATGCAAATTAGACGAACTTTGATGCATTTAGTGTTACTTTCAGCACAGTAAGTGCAAATGCCAATACGATAAACCGATCTTTACGAAATGTCTTGGGTACCTTTGGTATCACCGTGGGACGAGTGTTTTTGGGTGCGGTCCGAATGGCAGCCATTTTGTACAAAATTAGGTGCAATCAGATTTTTGCACAGAACTTCCATATGAAAGCGCTGATTTGAAAAATTTTGTGTGTGAATGTTTAGTACCATGGGATACATCACATATAATACAGGTTTTTTTCTCGTGCAGAAATCATGCAAATTAGATGAATTTTGATTTATTTAGTGCTACTTATACACTGTAAGTGCACATATCAATACGGCTCTTGCTAGAGGCTGTATTTATCAACCGATCTTCACGAAACTTCTTGGGTACCTTTGTTATCACCTTGGGATGAGAACAAGTGTTTCTGAGTGCGGTCCAAAATTCAAGAGGGCTGCCAGTGGCCATTTTGTACCGAAATTCGGTCCAATCAGTTTTTTGTCACAACTTCTATACAGCTCGTATTTATGAACTGATCTTCACGAAACTTCTTGGGTACCTTTGTTTTCATCTTGGGACAGGAATGAGTGTGTTTTGGGGTGCCTTTGTTATCACTGTGCTATAAGAACAAATATTTTGGGGTTCAGTCAGACTCACTCTGGGACTCAAAGATTTCTTTTCTAGTTTAGCATCTGACTGTCACCCACCTTTACAATACTTTACCTATACATTTGTTACAGGCTACGGTCAGTATTTATGTACAGGACTGTTACAATACTTTATATGTACCTTTGTTATCAGGTCATTACCTAGATGTTTGTCATTGCTGTGTCACATACTATACATGTACATGTCTTGACAAGTTGAGCTACAGTGTCATTGACACTTTCATTTATTTATTAATTATCAAATTCAGTTTATGTTTTAAAAATTAAAAAGCTGTGTTGTATCATGTGACCCCCTCATTGGAACGAAAAGAAGTTCAGGTTTCAAAAATCACAAAGATATGTTGGGTAAAGGGTTAGGCATGTGCTATCAGTATACAAACAGGGGGAATTCAACCATGGTGCCCTCATGGGATTCTGGGGCATACATAGCTCCAGAATCAAAGTGGATCCTCCCAAATTTAGATGAAATATAAGCCCTGGACCGATTGACTGAACTTGACTTTATAGTTTGATACAGGCTGTACTGTAATTTAATTTTAAACATATATTTTAGTCTGGATATAGCAGTAGATGCTAGGACTGACCTTAAACCCTTTACCTAACATACAGTTAAAACTAGAAGTCCTGTCACGAATTGTGCGCTTATGTAGGCTTAATTGCGCGTTGGAATTGCGCGCAATTGCCATATTGAATGGCATCCAAAGCACGGCAGGTTCTCCTGGTTACTCATAGCAAACACATAAGTGTTTCTGCCAATGGACCTCCGGTTTACCTGGAGGTCCATTGGCTGAAACATTGTTTGTGCACAGGCCTATATGTGCAGAACTTAATAGCTTTACTTGGGCCATAACGCGCACATTAACGCACATATCAACGTGCTATTTCTGCGCATTTCATGACAGGACTTCTAGTTTTAACTGTAACGGCCAAAACCGGCCAGCGCTATTCTCAAAAATCGCCAGTTACCTGTAATTTTCATTATTTTTTCATTTTTTGTCTCTAAAACATAGGTTATGAACCTTCATTGGAACGAGCTCGATTCTCAAAAATCTCCAATTAATTTTCATTATTTTTTCATTTTTTGTCTCTAAAACATAGGTTATGACCCCGTCATTGGAATGAGCTCATTCTAATGAGGGGTCATAACCTATGTTTTTGAGACAAAAAATGAAAATAATAAATAAGGCCACACAAAGTAGATGTTCTGTGTCTCAGGCCAAGTTTTGTAAAATTGCATGCGAGCGGGCGGTTTTTTATGTTATATTTTATTTTTGTAATTATTTCTTTGCCATTAGAAGTTCATATTCTTGGTTTATTTTAGGCTTTAGGCCTCTTAATCTACAGAATAGCAAGGGTGGTGATGTATTTCGTCCCTTGGGTGCAACAAGGCTTTGCAATGCTAAAGCATTGCAAAGCCTTGTGGCACTCGAGGGACAAATTTATCAATTTTATTAACTTGTGTAAATATCAGACATAAACCATTCAATTTTTATTTTTCAAGTTTGCATTGATTATAAAAAGAGAGCATGCAGCAGCCAAAAGAACCATGCGAGAGGGCCTGAGAAACAGATTTTTAATTTTATTAAGCCAATCAAGAATTTTTTTTTCAAGTGTCGTCTGCTTTTCATGTAAGGTAAAGGGTTAAATCTCAATAAACAAAACAAAACATGAAGCAGGAAAAATTTGGCCTTGTGCCAACACCTGATTTGCCATTCATCAAGGATACAGTGAGTGTTTGAATTTAAAAAAAAAAAAACTTCGTGTTTGCTTGCAACTTTCAAATTTTACAACTTGCGTAAGTCTCATGAGAATATTAAATTGGCAACTTATTGCTCATGTGACTTGCGAAACAGTTTAAGAATTACATGATTATGTGGTGTTACTATACTTGCAGTGGGACTATAAGTCATTTTCAAGTTGCTTTGCAGTGTGTATAAGTGTATGTGTCTTACCATACAGATTTGGCTGTAATTTTCATCACCTCCTTATGAATATCAAAAGTGATTTGTACATGAAGGTCAACAGGAAAAGACCACTCAGTGCATTCCAATGTAGAAGTTGGGAATTAACGCCCCTCATTCTGATGGTAAATTTCCTTCTCATTCAGCTGTTCAGCCTCAGAATTATCAGGAATATAACCCAATTATACAGTTAAAAGTAGAAGTCCTGTCATGAAATGCACACAAACAGCACGTCGATCTGCGCGTTATTTATTTATTTATTTGATTGATGGTTAAGGTCATATATTTATGCACAATGGCTAATCATGACCGTGACAGTTTTACGGGCAGAGGAAGCCGGAGTACCCGGAGAGAACCACCGAGCAACGATGAGCAGCTGCCAGCTCCCCCAAACATCGTAACTCCGCACTGCAGCACAGGCAGGGTTAGATTGGTTGAAGACATGCGTACCATCGACGTGCAGTACGCCTTAGTACACGGCGTCATCGTGCCCCATGCGGGCAATGGAGATGAAGTGGATCTGCGCGTTAATTGTACGCGTTATGACCATAGTAAGGCTATCAAATTCTGTACATATGGCCTGTCCACAAGCAATGTTTCAGCCAATGGACCTCCGGGTAACCCGGAGGTCCATTGGCAGAAACATTGCCTGTGTTTGCTATGAGTAACCATGAGAACCTACCGTGCTTTGGATGCCATTCGATATGGACATTTCGCGCATTTCCTATGCGCAAACAGGCTTGGCAATTTCAGGAGAGCGATTTTTTAGCTCTCCTTACTGCCTCCTGAAAGAATTAAGGAGAGCGAAAAATTGCCCTCCTAAATATTTTGGTCTGGGATGATTGAGATTACATGTATTATGCTCACATTAAATCTTTGTTGTAAAGCAAAAATGTAATTTAACTTCGAAGTCACATAACATCACGTAATTTCATTTTGAAAGTGGTTTAGTGGTAAAAGGTAATGGCTGCAACCATACCCAAACACAGTTGCAATCATTTGAAGCAAAATGGGTCACAGCAATATATTTTTTTTCTGTCAGTTTCAAGTTCAACAACTGACGTCACAGTTTGAGGGTAATTATTCAAGGAATATTGACACTATAATATACTACCATTGCTACTATCCTGTCACTTGAAACACTTGCACCAGGATGTGGCTGTCGATTCAAGCAGACCTGTTGTCCAAGGAAGTCATACGCCTGCCACTACCACCTTCAACCCCCCCGAAGTCATACGCCTACCACTACCCCCTTTGGGGGGTTGAAGGTGGTAGTGGTAGGCGTATGACTTTCTTGGACAACAGGTCTGGGTACACACACAGGTCTTGTCAAGTGTGTGTTCGGTTGTTGAGTGAGACATCTAGATGTCTAAGAGATTTCGCTTTACCTTAGTAAAGTTAATAAAATCACTGATGTAGTCTGTTGGTTTCAGTTTCATTGAGTTTGTTCAACTGGATACTTAAAATGCTGTGTAAAGCTCTAATTGCTCTCCTAAGCTGATTGAGGAGAGCGATTTTTTGCCCTCCTGCATTTTTCAGAATGCCAGGCCTGCGCAAATAAGCCTAGATAAGCGCACAGTTCGTGACAGGACTTCTAGTTTTAACTGTATGTACCGGTACAGTGGATTCCACTAAATTGGATATTGCCAAATGGAGTAACCCTGTTAATTACATATACAGTAGAAGTCAAAATAAGCTGTAGCATAACCACAATAAACTAAGTATATTGCTGCTTCTGCACTGATAAAAACAGAATCTGACATCATTTTCTGGAAAGCTCTCAGTGAGAGCTTTCCGGAAAATGAAGTCAGATTCTGATCTGATCAGTGTATGAAGAGAAAGATACATAGTTTAATAGTGGCTATCCTACAACTTATTTTGACTTGGACTGTAATATTTATTTAGGTTTAACAACACTTTGACTGCTAGGGTCACCTTGTGTCGGACAGTTTTACAGGAGGAGGAAGCCGGAGTACCTGGAGATTAATAGCAAGCAACTGTCAGACTCCTGACATACTAAGTCCACACAATCAGATTCCCCAATGTACTAACTCTGCACAAGCCTTAGTACACAGCAGCACCATGTCCCCAGGTGGTCGGGATGATATTTTTTTAAACACAAAGTTATTTCCTGTCGGGATGAATACATATATTTTGTTAACCCTTTGAACACGAAAGTCCAGTTTTCCGGCCCAGGAACATGATACGTCATAATTTCAGGAGGATGACTGCTTAGTGAATTTATTTATTGGGGATTAACGACACTTGCAACAGCCAGAGTCACCTCGTGTTGGTCAGTTTTACGGGTGGAGGAAGCCAGAGTACCCAGAGAGAACCACCAAGTAGTGGTGAGCAACTGTCAGACTCCCCAATGTATTAACGCCACACAAGCAAGGTTAGCATTGGTGAAGACAAGTGCACCATTGACATGCAGTAGGCCTTAGTACACAGCAGCACCGTGCTCCCACGTGGGTGGTCGCCTGGTCAGGATGATATTTTTTTTAACTCAAAGTTATTTACTCTTCCTTTTTGTACAAATTTCCCCGTTAATAATTGCATATGAGTGGAGAGAAAATTACGGTTAATTGAATAAAATTCTGATTTTTCTAAAAATTACATTTACAACTCTCAACTTCTCACAATCATTAGTGCTCTGTTCAGCCTCTGTACTTCCATTAGAAGTATTTATTCTGCTATATCTTGTTTGACAGAGCTCAGTGAACTCTGTTAAGCAGCATCGAGCCCGGTTAGTCCTTGGATGGGTGACCGTCTGAGCAATCGATTCGGACTCCCACATTGTGTCCTTGAGCAAGGCACTTCACCCTGATTGTCCACATAGGGGCCAGTGGCATAGCGGAAAATCTTGTCCCCCCCCCCCCCCCCCCCCCCGCCCCCCTCCCGATTGTTACCATGCACAGCATACAGGATTTCACGTAGTACATATGCCATAAATTAAATGCAGGTATAGCCTATAGGATCGATTCTAAAAGTACGACTGTAGATTTTTTCATTACATGCTTTAAGTTTCACCCCCCACCATCCAACGATACACACATGCACGCCCAACATGTGTGACTTGAGAGGCACCATGCATATGTATATTGTTCATTTCTCACCCCCTATCAGTTACAATAATGTAGCATTCACTTAAAAGAATAATACATAGACTACAAAGAGTACGTCGTGTGGAAGTGAGAGTTTGAAATAATGAATTATGTGTATTTGGTACACTGTGGACTGTGCAACAGTTACACAGGTAAACATATCAATACATACACAACCTGGCACCGTCCTCTACTCTTTTTACTATCTCTCTCTCTTTCTCCCTTTCCCTCTTTCTTCCAGCTTTGGGACGTCCTTCAAGACGGGGCCGGGGCCTCCCCGCAATGTGGGCCTATCCCCTATGCCACTGATAGGGGCATGATGATGCCATGTACTAAGGCGTACTGTACGTCGATGGTGAGCATGTCTTCAATCTAACCCTGCTGTAGTGCGGGAGTTACGATGTTGGGGAGCTCGCAGCTGCTCGGCTGATTCTCTCCAGGTACTCAGGCTTCCTCCACCCATAAAACTGTCACCGATGCCAAATGACCTTGGCTGTTAAAGTGTCGTTAAACCATAATAAATAAATAAATTACTTCACAGCATTTTTTTGGGGGGGGGGGTGGGGGGGCAGGGGGGAGGGGGCCAAAGTCAAAGAACACCTAATTTTATGATTTCATAAAGTAGATGTGCTTCTGAAAACCAAGATGGAGTTGAGTAAATTCTCAGTGATGTGTGTAACTTTTACGCAAATGAAGAATCTGTCACCCTATTTCTTTTTGGTGAATGAATCAATTGTTCTTGTTGGCCAGATTGGTGGCAGTCCTACATGTAGAAATTGATCTTGACACAATTTGACAGAAAGCTTTCTGAGAAACGCATTTCATTCAGACTGTACCAGATGGGTTTTCTAGCACTTTTCAGTGAAGACAAGTTTATGGTGACTTCTGGCACCTATCCAGTTGTGTATTTTAGTCCTTCAGCTGAGTCAATACATGTATTGCTGTTCATCTGGTGTTATATATACAGACTTATTAACTGTCTCCCTGTTAGTATATACCTTCAGTACTCAGAGGTAAGCCTGAAAATAAGCAGACGGTCATCTTTAGAACAAGGACCCCCAGAGGGTGAATTTGGTGATGCTACCCTGCACAGCAGGGTAGCATCACTAAATTTACCTGCTGTGAACCTCAGTCTGAATCAAGGTCTCAAACCTAAACAGCAAGAGGTACCCAGAGGATAAATTGGCACACTGTATGGGATAGCATCAGCAAATTTGCCATCTGGGGACCCTCATTCTGCAAATGACAGATTGCTTACTTTCAGGCTTGCTCAGAGGTATTTGCAGCAGGGCTTATATTTCGTCGAGAATACAAGAATCTGTTCCTGCAAAGATACGCACGACGACCCCAGCGAGAATCCATGTATATTCTCACTGTACCTCTGTTAGGATTCGTGTGAAAAAGAATTGAGTAACTTTTACCCTTTAATTAACATTACAGCAGCAAATTAACCAATACAAGGCTAACACGACCTGAAATATCCGGACACTTTGTCCCACAAAATTGTACAAATATGACTCGTTGGAATCGGCTCAATGAGCCACTTCCAATAGCATCCAATATTTGTAGGTTTTATTGATAAATATTTTTTTTTAAATTATCAAATTCAGTTTATATGTAAAAATTAAAAAAGCTGTGTTGGGTAAAGTGCTAATGTGTTATCAGTATACAAAAGGGTTTCAGCCATGGTAGCCTAATGGGATTCTGGGACACTTATAGCAGGTATGGATTCTCGCAAACCATTTTCGTGAGAATCCAAATGGATTATCACAAATTTAGATGAAATATAAGCCCGTTGC